>JAWZYT010003114.1:0-24321 GCA_034508575.1 Petrolisthes manimaculis | reverse complement strand
CACCTTCCTCCTTCTTCCACACACAGCTGAGTTACCGTGTGTTCTCCGAGGTGGGACTGTTCGAGACCTTCAAGATTCCCATCCAGGAGTTTCTCACTACTTCCACGCCCTCGAGTTGGGTTACCGGGAAATCCCTTGTGAGTATATGTGTGTGTGTGTGTGTGTGTGTGTGTGTGTGTGTGTGTGTGTGTGTGTGTGTGTGTGTGTGTGTGTGTGTGTGTGTGTGTGTGTGTAATCAATATCTAGCGTTCGTTCTTTCATCACTGGTATATTAAAATTTTACTTTTTTTTTATTTCAGTTCAATGAAGAAATAAAAGTACTGTGTTTATGAGGCTAAACTATCATGGCTGCCTACCTTCATGTTCTGTCTCATTAATTAAACGTGTTTATTATATCTATCTTTCTCTCTTTATTAGCATCTATAATTCTCTCTTAACTTAATTAGCACTTATCTTTCTCTTTATAATAAGATCTCTTAAATACACACTGATTCGCCCCTCTCTCTCTCTCTCTCTCTCTCTCTCTCTCTCTCTCTCTCTCTCTCTCTCTCTCTCTCTCTCTCTCTCTCTCTCTTTATTAGCACCTATCGTTCTCTTAAAATTACCTTCTATCTCTCTTTATTAGATTTTAAGATTACGATAACTTGACTTTCCTTCTCCTCTACAGACCACAACGCGACACACGCCTCTGATGTGCTGCACGCCGTGTACTACCTCACCTCCCAGCCTATACTGGCTTCATCATGCTGCCCCCTGAACCCGACTCTCCCGCCCTTAGACACGGTAAGCAACTTTACCTCACAACACATTTTGACGTGCTTGTTTGGTGGTACTGTATCAATAACCCTTCACTTCGCCACAACCCCTAAAGTCACTCACGGCTCCCACAACAACACTACTTACTCTCCCTCTCTCTCTCTCTCTCTCTACTACTACAAACACACACACACACTATGTTCTACTCTCTCTCTCTCTCCCCTACACACTCTCTCTCCCCTACACACACACACACACACACTAAACCAGCCTACCACCCACTCATATTACCTCGTCTTCCTGCAACAGATGACACGTGTGAGTCGCCGAGGCTGGTCCACCGGCAGAGCTTCACGGCTGAGGACACGTATGGAGTTCTGGGAGCCAACCTGCCGGCCCTCGAACTGATGGCTCTCTATACCGCCTCAGCCATGCACGACTACGACCATCCAGGCAGAACCAATGCCTTCCTTGTCACTACTAATGCCCCGCAGGTTAGGAAGGGTACACACACACATATATATACATACATACAAGCACACTACTACTACTAATGCCACAGTCACATACACAATAATACACACACAAGCACACATACAAATACACACAAGCACACACACACACACAAGCACACACACACAAGCACACACACAAGCACACACACAAGCACACACACACACACAAGCATACACATACATATACCAAGCCACCAGTCACACACAGAAGCACATACACATATATACACACACACCAGTTACATTCCCAGTACACACACACACAAGCACACATACACACCAGTCACATTCCCAGTACACCCAGGAACACCCAGTACATCATAATAAACCCCGGTTCCCATATCGTAAGTCATACAATACTGGGAATATAACCAGTACAATCAGTAATACATATCTATACGGTACACCTACAGTCCCAGTACCACCCCCAATTCTCCCCCCCCCCCCAATAATAACAGCCCCAGTACCCCCTCGACCAATAATAACAGCCCCAGTAGCCCCTGGACCAATAATAACAGCCCCAGTACCCCCTGGACCAATAATAACAGCCCCAGTACCCCCTGGACCAATAATAACAGCCCCAGTAGCCCCTGGACCAATAATAACAGCCCCAGTACCCCCTGGACCAATAATAACAGCCCCAGTACCCCCTCGACCAATAATAACAGCCCCAGTAGCCCCTGGACCAATAATAACAGCCCCAGTACCCCCCTGGACCAATAATAACAGTCCCAGTACCACCCCCAATTCCCCTCCCCCCAATAATAACAGTCCCTGGAATAAAACATAAGTAAGCATAAGATGAGATGAAGCAATTTTAGTATGAGAACAATATGAGTGAGGATAGAAAAAAGTGTTAGTTAAATTAATGGAGGGACTTGTAGTGTGAGAGACTGAAACAGTCCCACATGCTGTATAGATCGTAACTCTACTTCATTCCCTCAACAGTACAGTAACTCTACTTCATTTCCCTCAACACTACAGTAACTCCTCTTCCTTCCTCTCAACAGGCGGTGCTGTACAATGACCGTAGTGTACTGGAGAATCACCACGCTGCGGCTGCTTGGTCCCTCTTCCTCTCCCGCCCACAGTACAACTTCCTCTGCCACCTGGACCGGGCCGAGTTCAAGCGGTTCAGGTTTCTCGTCATTGAAGCCATCCTCGCCACGGACCTCAAGCGACACTTTGAGATCTTGGCTGAGTTCAATGCCAAGGTGGGTGGTTGTGTTGTGTTGTGTTGTCTGTGTGTGTGTTTATGGAAGGAGAGAGATATGGAAAAGGGTAAAAGGAGAGATAAGGAAGGAAAGGGTGAAAGGGTCTGTGGTTGTTGTGTTGTGTGTGTGTTAAAAAAGGAGAGATAAGGAAAGGGTTCGTTTGTCAGTTCTATGCTAAGGTGGGTTGCCGTGTTGTTTGTGTGTTTGTTTACAGAAGGATATATAAGGAAAGGGTTTTTTGTTTGTCCTCAGTCATTGGTTGGTTGGTTGGTTTTTGCTGTTCTCCTTCATCTTCTTTTTCTTCTTCTGGTGGTGGTGGTGGTGATGGTTCTTTTATCTGCATCTGGTGACTTTTTTTTCCCCATTCTTCTTTTTCCATTACGTTTTTCTCCTTTATTTTATCGCACACAGATGACGCAAATGAACTGTATTGAGCAGCAAACTAGTTCTAAGTTTAAGTATATTTCTTCTTTTTTTCTATCTTGTGTACATTTCTCTTTCCTTATCTTGAGCACGAACAGGCAGGACGCTTTCCCATAGAGTTAGTAAATAGAGTTAGTAAAGTAAGTCAACATCAAAGTATTGACCGAGCGAGACCTGTACTGAGGAATAATAGTCACGGACAACACACAGTTTCATACACAGTGGGATGAATCAGATGCATATTAAACCATTATTTTCATATTTTCTTTTGTTAATGTTACTATTTAGGTGTCTAGTTTGTGAGAATTTTAGATAGTGTTACCGTTCTTAATGAAAATATATACCGTATATCCTTTATAGTTGTCAAAAGCTTACTTAATGCACTCTTACATATTTGTGTTTCAACTATTGTCTTCAACTAAACCTTCTGTCCCTCCCACAGGCAAACGAGACTGACGCCCCCGGACTGGACTGGGGCTCTGAATCGGACAGGATGCTGGCAATGCAGATGTGCATAAAGCTGGCTGACATCAACGGGCCGTGCAAGGCTCTAGACATCCACACCCAATGGACTGCCAGGATAGCTGAGGAGTTCTATGAGCAAGGTGAGGCGTGGAGGATCGACAACACACGACGAACGAAGTGGTGTGGTGTGTTATGGTATGGTGTGGTGTGATATGGTATGATGTGGTGTGGTGTGTTATGGTGTGGTGTGGTGTGATATGGTATGGTGTGGTGTGGTGTGGTTGGACATGTGGTTGAATGTGGTGAAGGGAAGGATGAATGTTTGTGGTTGACTGGGCTTTAAAAGTTTAGATGGTATTGTGTGTGGTGGCGTGAAATGACATTGTATGTCTGCTGTAGGGAGACTTTGTATGTATCCTATGGTGTCCTCAATAGTGTTGCTGTATTCTAACTTGTGTTGTGTTGGTTTGTTCTGCAGGTGACGAGGAGTCCAAGTTAGGGCTGCCAGTGTCCCCTTACATGGACCGGGACAACCCTCAATTAGCCAAGCTACAGGAGTCCTTCATTAACCACCTGGTGGCGCCACTCTGCAACGCCTACGGTGAGGCTGGCCTCATGCCGGGGGTGTGGCAGGAGTCCGCTCCCGGCGATGATGATGAACCCGTCCCTGACCTCATCCCAGACCTCCTCCCTGACCTCACCCTCGTGATGACCGACGACGAGGACGAGGAGCGGCGGGAGGAGAGGGACGAGGATGGAGAGGCAGACATTGAGGACGGAGTGACTAGTGGCTCGACAGACACGGCCAGTGGCAGAGCTAGGAAGATCTTCTGCCTCCAGACACAACACCTTCAGGACAACCATCAGTTCTGGGTCAACAGGATCAAGGTGTGTACACTAGTCAAGGATGTGGGGTGTGGGAGTACAAGGTGTGGGGTGTGTTTGTACATGCTGGTGTGCGTTTAATAAATGTGGGGTGTGGTAGTACAAGGTGGGATGTGATGGTACAAGATGGGTGGTGTAATCAACAGACAACATAGAATGTAATACTGTGCACATCGAAGCCATAGTCGTGTTTTCAAGAGCGTAAAGTCTTGATCAACAGCTTGTTGTTCTGATTCAATAATCTTTTTTTCCTCAATGTCAGTATAGAGAGAAAAAAGGAGAGGAGAGGAGTGTAGGTGCCCATGTGTTTTTCTTTACACTGCAATACTATTATTGAATCCTGACCTTCATACAGACCAAGCAAGGAAATAGAAGACACTATAGTTTTGTCACCACACACTCCCTTCTACTCTCACCAAACACTCTTCATCAACCTATCGAATTAGATCCCTTTCACTGACTTCTTCAAACTGTGCAATAAAAAATCATTCTTGTCTTGTCTAGATTAGCTTGTAACTGTCTGTTTCGTGGCACAAACTGGTGGAATCAGTAAGCTCAACTTTTCCAACAGTATATAGGGTTGATTCCACAGTGATATTTGTTTGCTAGCTTTCCAACCAACCACACTTGTAAGGCTTCATCATTTTCCAAAAGCTGATTATCCACATTCACAAAAAACTATTAAAATAGTTAGCCTAGATAATGATCACTCTATAGTTTACTCACCAAATTCATTAAATAATTCACCCAGAAGTCATTATTAACAAAGCTAATATTCTTTCGTTTGGGTGCTTACAAACCAAAACAAACCACTGTGGAATCGGCACTATATGTCCACGTAACTGTATTCTCTCTCTTTAATATTTTCTCTACAGTACAGGTTAAATATATTTCTTTACCATTTTATAAAACTGGTAAAAATCCCTCAACTTACAATTCACATAAAGAACAACATTCCTCCTTTTCTACTCACAGGATGATCATAGCTCTCTCTACAACATTAAGAACAACACTCGCCTTACTACTCACAGGATTAATAACACTCCTTTAGCGTACCCTATCACAGAATTTACAACACTCTCTTTCACCCTCTCACAGGATGAACAACCCTTCCTTTTATACTCACAGGATTAATAACACTTCTTTAACGTACTCTCCCACAGTATAAACAAAACTCCCCTTACTACACACAGGATGAACAACACCCCTTTAGTACACCCTATCACAAGACGACCAATGCCCACTTTCTTACTCAAGTTTACTATTTCCAGGAAGAACAGAGACTTGCCGAGGAGGACGAGGACACTGACTCACAGGGGAACGAAACGGTCGATCATCCACAGAGACACCACGTGGGCTCTGAAGGGGAAGGGGAGGGGGAGGGACGGGGTGCCTCTCCCCCTGATAACCCCCCTGGCAGCGCGCCCCCTCCTCCTCTGGGTCACCCCGGGGTTATGGTGCTCCCCATCAACGGAGACGAACCCATGGAGCCCATAGAGGAGGAGCGAACACCAGCCTCTGTCTCCTCCTCCCGCAGCTTCTCCTTCGTTAGTATACACACGGAGAGAGAGAGAGAGAGAGAGAGAGAGAGAGAGAGAGAGAGAGAGAGAGAGAGAGAGAGAGAGAGAGAGAGAGAGAGAGAGAGAGAGATCCCTTCGTAAACACACACATAAGAGCTTGGAGGAATTAGTTGCTCCAGAAATACCAACAGTAGACTACCATCTCTTTAATTAACTGGCAAGCAATGACTCGAGGATTATAATTATATATACCTATACATTGCTCGTTCATATTTACACCAGATTATTTTTTTCACCTTTTTTCTGACCGAGCAAAACCAACCCACCAAGTGTAACAACAACATGATAACAACCCCTACAACGTCAGTCAGACACATGAAGGTCGACCACAACACTAAATTATCGAGTAAAAAATTGAGTATATAAATCATTTAGTGTTCACGATTTTACACGTCCTTCCTGATTCTCCACAACCTAACTATACAGTATATAAAAAAAATTAGTTATATTAGAGGAGGGGTACGATACATTTTTGTTATCGTTATTATTATTGGTGGAGCGAAGTAGAGTAGAGTACAGTCGGCGGCACACCTCCTTTGACCACATCTGCCAACTCATGCATAAAGAACAACACGTGGTGGACTTATAAGATTCACAGGTTTATTCTTCCTTCTTCTTTTTCTTTTTCTTCTTCCTTCTTTTTTTTTCTTTTTCTTCTTTTTTTCTTTTTCTTATTTTTTTCTTTTTCTTCTTCCTTTTTTTTTCTTCTTCCTTCTTTTTCTTTTTCTTCTTCCTTCTTTTTTTTTTCTTCTTCCTTCTTCTTTTTCTTTTTCTTCTTCCTTCTTCTTTTTCTTTTTCTTCTTCTTTTACAACATTTTCACTCTGTTTTCCTCTACTCTTTTTTTTTTATTCTCGTTTCACCTTTCAAGGATATTGTAATAATTTAGTTTGTTGAATGATTATTATATCCTTTGTGTTTTCCTCCAAGAAGAAGCTCTGATGAAAGAGGCGTGTGACATGACTTTTGCAGCCGTCTGTACATGTGGTTAAATATTCAATACCACTCTTGGGATGTTATGTGTACTGAGTGACTGTCAACTAACTAACTAACTGACTGACTGACTTACAAACCTTTATTATTATTGTTGTTAGTCGTTACCCATTACTAGTGACCACTAACTCACTAACTAACTTACAAAACTTTATTATTATTGTTGTTAGTCGTTAAAATTGTTACTGAATTGAAGGGCGACTTATTCCTCTAAACAACTACGGCATATATACCAGCAAACAAATCACTTTCTTATTCTATAGTAGGGGATATGTTTTATAGCATAGTGTGCAGGAATCAGTTAGGCTACCATGTCTTTTTGATAAATCGGAAGGCAACTGACTGATTCCTCCAAACTATGCCACGAAACATATCCCCTGTTAGTACCAATCTGTTTAATGGCATAGTTTGGAGGAATCAGAGACCTTCCAATTCACCAACAAGAAAACCTTCCCTTAAAACGACCCCCTTAGCCTAACAGACTCCCCCCATACATAATAATACTATTAGTACCGTACAGTGTAAGAACAGACATATATCTTCAACTGTACACGTATGAATAAACATCTTCACTGTACACATATGAATAGACATATATCTTCACTGTAGACATAAGAATAGACATATATCTTCACTGTAGACATAAAAATACATATTTCTTCACTGTACACATAAGAATAGACATAGAGTATATCTTCAACTGTACACATAAGATAGGTAATTGGTCTGAAAGCCACCGTATAATCTAATTCCTTCGTCTGTCCCTCTTGCAGGAAAAAGAGGACTCAAAGCTTTGATGCCCAGCCTGTGTCATAGTGTGAAGGGTGCAGAAAGGATGATGATAAATGATAAATGAAGATGATAAAATAAAGCAGAAGGAAGAAAGGGACAGAAGAGGCGAAGAAGATGGAAGGAGAGGAAAGGCATGGACGAATGAAGAGAAAACGAAGAAATTGAAGAAGAGGAAAAGGCATGGACGTATGAGGAGAAAACGAAAGAGTAGAAGAAGAGGAAAAGGCATGAAATAACGAGACAAGGACAGAGGATAAGGACCACTATCGATTCGAGGTAGAGGGAACAGTAAGATAAATGCATATAATTAGTCTGATAATGATGCGTTGATACGAGAACGGCCAGAGGAGATAAGGAATGATAATGGACTGCACTGGAGTTGGATAAGCATGTAAAAAGTTATGAAAGATGAACAATGTTGGTAAAGTAGAGGTAGACAGAGATAAGAAACAAGATGAAAATTGCTGGTTAGAAAAGTAGTGATGTAAAAAGAAAAGTAAGGAAATGGAAAAGCAGGAAGGAACGAGAAAAGAGGAAGGAACGAGGAAAGAGGAAGTAAGGGAAGCAGAATAATAAATACATCTGATAATGGAAGGGAGATGACAAGTGATAACGATATGCATAGAAGGAAGCCTGGAAAGAAAAAAGTAAGACAAAGTGCTGATAATAAGATTGATGATATGGAAATAGAAAAGTAACACATTATGATAGCAAAGGTAAAAGTTGACCAAAATAGAGTTACAAATTTTTATAATGACACTCGTTGGAATAGAAGACTTCACAAATAAAATAATTTAAAATGTTTTTTTCTAAGGACAAGGTCACATAAAGTTAAGCAATGCTGTTGAATTAAAAGAGAGAAAAAAAAAGGAAGAAACTGAGGAGTGAGAGATAAGGATGCTGAAAGACGGAAAAAAAATCAGATGTAAAAAGAAACGGACATGAAATGAAATGAAAACACAGTAAAATATGTAGAAATGTCCAGGTAACCCGAAAAAAAAAAAGTGTTGGTGAGATTAGGGCCTAGATGTGGAATGAAAGAAGTCGTGAGGAAGTTGAAAGAAAAGTAAGGAAAGAACTGGTAAGCAAAAAGTTGAAGGATGAAGGAAACACTAAAGAACTAATGAAGAAGTGTTGTAAATTTGTGTGTGTGTTGTTGTTGTAAGGGTCAGATTTTATGAATGTAAGTGGAAAAAAAATACCGAGATGAAAATAAAATAAACAAATGTAACTTGTAGATTGAAAGACGAATTTAAAAGCGAGATAAAGAAATAAAGAATAAAAGGAATAGTAATTTTGAAGACAAATGGTAGGACTGAAGATCTAAAATATGAGAAATAAACACGGAATAACTTAGACGAAAGGGAAATAAAGGAAGCGCAACCACCATCAGAGAATGTAAATACGGTATAGGGGTAAAGTTAACATGCAGAACAAATAACAGAAGAACAGTAGTGAATGTGGATGGATGGATGGAAAGATTAAGAGGGCAGTCGGTAAAAGGGTACAGTTGCCAAAAGAGGAATTGCGACAACTATTGATAGAACATTAAATATAATAATGTCCATAGGCTAGTTGTTTGTAGGGATTATAAGTATGTATTACAGAATGATATGTATGTTTTCTTCTATTATACATGCTTATAGTCCATACAGATAGTTGTGGATATTACTATGGTTAAAGTTCCATCAAGATTTGTTGCAATTCCTCTTGGCAATTACTGTACATGGCAAGCAGGCAGGTTTTGTAGGTGACCCAATGCAAAATAGCCTAACTTGAAAATCGGAGCACATCAGGAGGGCAAGATAATTCATTGGTATGTATGGTACCGTAAGCAGGAGGCCCAGGCATGATCTATTATAAAGGAGGAAAGAATGTCTGTATGATGTGTCGAGCCTGAATACATAAACAGAAAGACAAGAAGGAAAGACATACGACGTGGTCAAGATTAGTGACAGGCTATGACAAGGCAAGCAAAAGATAAGCTCAGACATACATGAAGTTATTGAGTCAGAACTTTGTAAGACAAGCCAGGTATAATAGCAGCTATGAGAAGCAAGGCAGGATACAGATATAAAGAAGATAACAAATCAAGAGGCACTGTGAAAAAAAAAACATGCCAAGAGGTAGCCTACACTGAGAAAACCAAGGAAAGATATAGACCGATGAAAACAAACTAAGAGTGAAGATTAAGAAAAGCACGCTGAGAGGCAGGCTGGGCAATATAGAGTTTTTTTAAAGCAAATCAATATAGACTATGCTATGTGGTTGTTTGGCCTCAAGCTACCACCACATTTCTATTACCATGAACTACGACAATTCTTACAACAAGAATCATTACCGTATTACGAGACACCAATGGAGTACTGGTATACAATATTCCTTGGACCAAAGACAGCCTAATGAGTACACCAACAACTGTAGCCAATCATTATTATAAAAACTTATTGTTAATCATTGTGTACAGAACAGATAAGGACCTAAGTTTTATGTACAGTATCTCCTGTACTCAACTACAAAAAACTAAAATTCAAGATACAATATGAATACATAAGGTCCTTGTACAGTTTTCAGGAACCACCATCAAATTTGACCTTTCTTTGCGAATATCTGTTAATTAAACAAGGTACCTGTTATCATTATAACATTCTTTGTACCGTACCCAGTGTCTGGGAGAAAAGGCAAATCAATTCAGAAACTAAACACACCAGACAAATGTTCTATTTCAGAAATGAAAAGAACACTGGATGGAAGCCAAAACTTTGCTAAACAAAATCCAAAACGACAAACTAAGAGTGAATTAAACACTTTTACAACTGATGATTTACTGAATGTCTGAAAACTAGGATACCGGTATATATATATATATATACCCAACATGGAAAGCTCAAGATTTTCCAATACATGAAACTGAAAATGGTAGAGCAGATTCTTGAATACTGCAACCAAGTAGGCCTACCGGGTATACCAGGAAAAAAAAAAATATTACAAAAAATCAATATTGCGATGCCAAAGAAGAGGCTCACTCGTCTCAACTTTATTTGTTTTCACTCACTATCCAACTTGGGAAGAACTAAATATTCAACATAAATATGAAATGTCAACTATAAAGAGGAAGATGATTCAAGTACAGTATTTGGAAGATACGATGCACATTACACTTGAAGTACGGTGTCAAAAGTTCAGATTCTGATTGTGGACTTAGGCTAGTGTTTCAATCTTCTATAGTCTGATTTAGCAAATGTTAAGTGTCTACCTAACTAAACAGTGTGATATTTTCAATTACACAATAATCAGACTAATGAAAAGATCAACCAAAGAAAAGGAATGTTTTAATCACCAAAGAAGAGAATAAAACCAAATGTTATACTTTGTGAATCAGAAAACGATGTTGCTGTTGCTCTGTTAATTCAAAATTGTATTCGTTCAAAATTCAGTTAACAAATACTTTAAATGCTGAAAGATCTGTAATCATGACTGAGTGATCAAGAAAACTATAAAAATATATGTGCAGTATAATATATACAATTCCATTTCTGGTATATCAACATTCTAGTCTTTTGAATCAAACCATCGGATGTTTTGACAGTCCAGACAGAGTTTTAAGAAGAAAATATTGTATATCTGATTCCCTGTCAAACCAAATACATTAATTAAGGACCCTGCCTGTGTTCGTGTATGAGAGTTGGAGGCTTCTGATTCTTGCTAACCATGCCACGAAACAACCCCCTTCCCTGTAGTTGGTGTTTCGTGGCAATAATTGAAGGACTCATTTATCTCCAAAAATGTTCTGCCTACATCACAGGGTCCCTTAAGTAAGTCATCCCAATCTCGAAGTGTCCATAATATAATATAACGTGAAGGTGCAAATATGCCATAATGCAGTTAATATATAAGTGTCCCTCTCTTCACCTTCTACGGAGAATAATAAGGGTGAGTGTGGAGTCAAATTCTCTGCTAATATAAACTTTCCTTGTTCATGTGTTTCACGATGTAAGAGATTTCTAGAATCTATACTGATGCTCGCAGTGACTTGTTGACTCGAACCGGGAAGATCGTTCGTTGTTTTGAAACTCCATTGAAGTGAAAAAAAGAAAAACAAATACTCACTCACTCAGATTTCTTCCACAAGAGATAGTGACTCTGACGAGGAAGATATGAAATGACTCATCCTATTCATGAGTCTCTGAACCATGGTACTCACTCACGAGCACTGCGTGAGTCACTGTACAGAAATTATTTGTGAAAAAATCTCCAGATTAAATATATATATATAAATATATATTATTATATTTTATGTGTGTGCGTGTGTGTATGTGGCTCGGGGAAAATTCATAGTGAGTAAAAAAAAAGTATATAAATATGTACAACTATGTATGTAATAGAATTTGAATCCTACTTGACGCGTCCAAAGTATGGCGGTATTTCTGGAAGTGACTATATAATTATCAGACTATTCAAAAATGATGACTATTCCATTACAGTGAAACCAGTGCAAATTTATTCCCATTCAAGATCATTTATCAAACACCAAAGACTTGAGAAGAAGAAGTAACAAACAAACACTTTAATTATCATCTTTAACAATGTGACAATCAGAAAACATTATTATCTATGTATCAGGAAATTATTTTATGTTTGAAACTCCAAAAAGTGGCAAAATTACCAATTGAAAACTGTAATGGGTATTTATTTATTCTGTTCAATGATTACCGGAAAACAAAAAAAAAAATAGATATATAAAATTCCGCCTCCTTAGAAATTCCGAAGTGACAAAGTCCACAACAATACCCTTATATTAACCTGAAAAATATCCGCCTTATATGAATGACCCTATACCCTCTAAATAAATTCAACAAATCGAGCCCCCTTCATAATAATATAATCTGATAAACATCCAATTTAAATATAAACAAATAATAATAATAGTTCCCCACCACCACCCCTCACCCCCCCCCACATCCTCCCAACCAATTGAACAACAACAACAACAACAAAAGAAAAAAGATTCCAATTCACCGTGATTCAAAAAAAAAATCCAAAAAAATAAGCATCCATGTTCTTATTCGTTATTAGAGAATCAGTATTTTTCAGCCATTGATGGTGTGATCTTCCAAGAGTTGTCTATTTGTGTTGATCATTATGTTATTATTATTATTATTATTATTATTATTATCTTTTGTTTACATAAATGTGTTCTTCCAGTCCTGTCCACGTGGGAATGAGGAGGTTTGAAGCCGACACGAGCGAGGGTTTTGTTTTGGGGTGAGAGATATATAATATTTATAAGGGATTATTGGCAAGCATACTTCAGAAATTAATAGCTTGCTCCCCTCATACATTATTATTCAATTTACCACATTCTTTGAAAAAAAAAAAACACCTCTTACACATTATTATTACCAACTCTTACACATTATTTTTATTATTATTATTCACTCTACCACATTCTCTGGAACCAATTCTTACACATTCAACACAACACATGCACTCTTACACCAAAAAAGTTCCAACTCAGTGCACTCTTAATCAAATGTCGAACAGCACCCAATCTTACATAATTATACCCATCAGAAGTCTCTAGGTATATCGTAACTACTGCTTGATTACAGATAGTTATTGGGAGTTACACACACATGCTTTCCTGGAATCAGTTTTGTATAGGCTTGATATAATTATTATGGTGGACATGAGGTAGTTCAAGTTCCAGCCTATAGACACCTAGGCTATATTCATTTGATTCACATCCCAAGTCTAACTATCCGTGCTTTCTTATAAAAAGTGCCTCATTAAAGAGATGTACACATTTCATTTTATTACATAGCTACCGTACTGTTTCTACCACACTGTGTACAAAGTATTATAACAGCCTACATGTATGTCACGTCAACATCACGTCATTGTAACACACACGTAACACCACCACTGACAGAGTAGGCTAACACTGCCCACCCACGTTTGGCTAAGCAACATTAAATATTTAAAGTTTAAAAAAATCTTCTTAAGAGTGACAATACGTTCTAGTGACAATGTTCTGACGTATTGACAACTAATCAACCAAACACGGGTTTTGTATCCCAGCTCACTCAGTAAGGTGGTGTTACCGGTATCCATTCAACAAGTATTCACGTCAGGGCACATACAACATGGTTAGACCTATAGAATACAACATACAACATGGTTAGACCTATAGAATACAACATACAACATGGTTAGACCTATAGAATACAACATACAACATGGTTAGACCTATAGAATACAACATACAACATGGTTAGACCTATAGAATACAACGCAGTAGAAGCTTAAAGACAAGAAACACCAAAGTCAACTATACAGAAGTCGAATACATATATTATGAACAACTAAGTAAACATAACAACCAAATCTGACATTAAAAGTATCATCTATGAGGTTTCCAATAATATATTTATACACAAATTATTACATTATATTATCTGAAATTATTACAAACTGCAGAGCAAGTTTTTGTGAGCATCATGACAGTTTTCTGGTGTTCTTTGGAGCATAACGGTGATAAAGGCTAACTTCTCGATACCGACAAGAAATGTCACTTCCTTCCTGGTTATAATATCACAATAAGTGTAATCCAAGTATAAAGACTTGGTAATCCTCCTATACTCAATCCCACGTGGACAGTCAGAAATCCGGATTTAATGAAAGTAACCTTCCCTATTACTTCCCCAATTTTTAAATGATGTAATGATCCGTGTACTTCCCTCCCTCGGCTGTGTTTTGTGTACATTTGGGCATAAGGAGAGAGTATACAGAGGTTGGGCGCCATGAAGGGGACATTGTCAGGTGTGGGAGTGGGGCGCCAGCTGATTTCCACGTGGTCGTTGCATCAAAGTTTTAACTCTCGTCCCCAGCCCGTCTGCGTCACAATCATTCATATTGAATAAAGCCTTGTTTTGTGCCAAGATTTCTTAAAAAAAATTCACTACCTCTGCGACAGTCTGAAACTACTACTTTTAACTATTACCACTCTACTTTTGTATTCCTCTGTAACAACTCTATATTTCAATTCTGATATAACTTTATTTTGTACTTTTTTTCTGACGTTTACTTTTAACTCCCCGCCCTGCTTATTTTCCTCGTCTCTCCACCCACCTTCTATTCATTTCCCTTTACAATACCCTAACTTTCATTCACTTTCACCTCTACTTTTGTATTCTGCTGGTCTCTTACAACGCTCCATAACCACATCTACAGCAAATGCATCATTCATGTAGTTAACTATTCACTCAAACCCTACCTAATCTCACACTCTCTCTCTCTCTCTCTCTCTCTCTCTCCAAGCATGTTGATCATTTTCCATCTCTTAATCCCTACTCCTTCCACACTCCCTCACTCACTCACGATCTACCCAAATCTAAATAGCCTATATTTCTTTCTTCTTGAAATATCCTAAAATTACAGTATGCCACTTATTTTAATGCTAACACCTCTTGCCTACCTCATGAAATTTATTAAACCATCTGTATATTATTTCTAAATCGTGGCTTATTATGATTATTTTTTTCAGTTGTTTTGTACTCGATATTTCCTCCATTTTATCTTTCTTTTGTATCTCATTTTCTTTTTATTCGAAGACTTCTTTCCCATCTATATATATTAAGTTCCTGGTCATTCATTCTTCCTCTGTCCTCGTCTCTTCCTCCTCCTCTCTATCTCTCTCTCTCTCTCTCTCTCTCTCTCCATGTAGGTGTCATGTAATAAAAATGAGAAACTGGCCACCAAATTATTTTCCCTTCTTTCCCAACGTGTTCCCCAATGCAGCCTAACACCAGGATATAAATGCAGTACACTCGTGATACTTAATTCCTGACCAGAGACGAACGGCAGACACCACATAGACACACATACCCTGCATTTGAACTCAGCCTCTATATGTTTACTGGATGAGAAAATGAGCAATACCATGCGATGATTCAAAGCTTTCTGCTCCTCACACTCTGTCAGAAATTATGTATCACGAGTGTACCATACTGGGTAAACGAAGCAACACACACACACACGCACGCACACACACGCACGCACGCACACGCACACACACACACGAGAGAAAAAGAAGTATGTTATAGGCTAATGTTGCCATGCACGACTCACACGACACCACCAACACGAACGAAAAGGTTGAGTCACGAGTACTAATAACCATATAATTTTTATACACTTTTTGGTTGAAGCTTTTAACAGTCCAATTCACCAACGAACTAATTCCAATGGAGATCTTATTGTGCATTTGTTTACTGTCTCTAGGTATTCGATGTACACCTGAATACTTATTAGTGCTCGTGACTGTAGCCTCTAAGTCTGAAATATGTATCCAGGCTTGCTTCAAATAGTCTAATCGAGTAGTAAGTGAACTCAAGCAAATATGAGACAAGTAAGAGTTGTAATTGGTTCATTTATATGTCAAATGATTCGAAACTTCAACAAAATCTGGATACAAATATTGTATTGCTGGGTACAGTTGAGCAAGTAGAAAGTGCAAGAAAAATAAGGTTGTATATGGTAACATCTGATAGACCTTTGTAGTAAGCCCTCGTATCATAATGAATGAATCACTGTGAACCCAGAACCAATGTAATGTAGAACGTGATTGGCTGAACTTTGAGTGTTGGTGAAGATGTTGTCATATAGACTACAGCCAGATATTTCTTGCACACTCTACCGTGGCCCAGGTCAACTGCTACACACACACACGTCATTACTTCTGAACTGGTACCCAGCCACATAGGGAGGGATGTGAGGGTAATTCCCAAATACTGCAGCTGTTACGGTACCAGCGAGGAAGTTTTACGACTTTCAATGGCCATATAGTTAGTGCCTGAAACTCAAATCGGAAGAGTAAATATTCTCAGGCCCTCACCTGAGAAGACTAGATTTCTCGACCTCTAGGTTATGAGTCCAGAACACTAACCACTCGGCCACCTCCATCACTTGACACTCAGAAAGAAGCAACTCAAATTAAATGGCATGAGAAAATTGTGGGGTCTTTATTGATGATGATGATGATGATGATGGGATGATGACGACGACGAAGATGAAAAAATATATAGTAGTAGATATGCATGATAATCACAGGGATTTCATTTTTTTTTCTCAATTATAAGAGGAAACTGAGAGGCATGTAAAGGTGTCACATACACACACACACACACACACACACACATACTGTCCCATTCCTCTACAAGGTTATTATCTCCTGTGAACGAACGAACTCCAACGCTACCGATTCCTCCAAACTGTGCTAGACAACCCATTCCTCCCGTATAGGCCTAGGCTATATACTACTGGTGGTAAACAGGAGGAACTTAGTTTGTTTCCTGGCATAATTTTGGAGGATTCAGCAGCACTCTAATTTGTCATCAAGAGAGATTTATTTATTCCCTTAAGGGCCCTGTGATCGTGTATGTAAATTGGAGGCTTTTGATTCCTCCTGACCACGCCACGCAAGGACTATAGTAGGCTATACTTTTGGTAAATTGGAGCGCCTTGATTTCTTCAGAGTATGCCATGAAACAGGACCAGATTAATAAAAATATCGGTGTCTTGTTGCTTGGAATAGTTTGGAGGAATCAGTTGCTCCAGATTAACCAACACTATACAGTCGTAGTCAAAAATAATAATCCAAATAGGGGTAATTCACTTAAGAGTTTGACAGCTTCCCTCTGTTTCATATCTGTTAAACTTAAAAAAAAATCAATCAAGTACCATTTTTTTATTTCCTACAAACAGCTACACACTACTTAAGGGAATAGTATACTTTTCATAGACTGGAATGCCTTGATGCTTCCAAAGTATGCCAGGAAACAAATCTATATGAAGAAAAATAATGTTATCCTGTTGCCTGGAATAGTTTGGATGAATCATTTGCTTTAGATTTACCAGCACGTGGTTCGCATACCTTTAATACCGGTAAGTGGTTCACACATCAAGTACGACTTCCTGAGGCCGAGTGTACAGTCACTCATGAATGTAAAGACACCCCCCCCCCCAGGTAAGACACCTTTTAACTCGTGTGATATCGCTTCTAGTAACATTGTAGTACCTGAGGTCAGAGATGGAGGTGTTTGGAGGAAGGTTGGTTTCCTCGAATCATTATTCCAACTCATATTTCGTCTCGTCTACCGTTAGTTCCAAGTGAGTCGAGCAGATCAACTTCATATCTCAAGTGGCATCACTGACGCCACCAACACTATTGCCAGAACCGATGTCACACGTATTACAAGGTGAAACAAGTGAGGCGACAGGACTTTTGCCGCCGACTGTACCTCCAACACATTCCCTACCCAAACACCCCGTTCTTATTATATTTAGTACTAAGCCGTGGCATAGTGAGGTTTACTCACACATTAGCACACTTCACACAGGTCTGTCATATGTGTCGGCCGTGTTTCCAGTCAACAACATAAGTCTCTGTCTTGAATCTGAAATTTGCTCGTCAGTTTCTCTGCCACTGTGAAAGAGCATAGGCCTATAGGTATTATTATGATGGACGAATTAGTTCAAAACTACGAATGACGAGGTACCGGTATGTAACTTAAATAAACTACTGGCAAATTGAACGGGGAAGCCTTTCGTGGGCCACTGGCTAAATAATGTTTCATGGAACTTATATTTATTTGGCAAATCCATGCAAACCCAGACAAGAAGAGAGAGCTGAAATGAATGAAGTTGGAACCTCCCCGTGATGTGATGTAGGCTACACAACAGATACAACATTATTGCTAACATCATCAATATCTTTGGCTGAAGTTCTAGACCATTTAAGGGGGGGTGGGAATAGGGGGACAGGCTTGGGGGGGGGGGGGGGTTTGGGGGTGCAAGAGTTTGGGGACAGGCTTTGGGGGATTTGGGAGGGTTAGGGGGGGTGCGAGAATAGGGGGACAGGCTTTCTACCCACCCCAAGCCTGTCCCCCTATTCCCTCACCCCCAGTCCCCCCCCCCCAAGCCTGTCCCCTTAAAGACACTGCCCCACTGACGAGTTTCGAGGGTGACATGAAGAATGACACAATATTACGAAAATTTCAATACGAGCTTGATATTTTACTCAGAAATATGTAGATACAGTACCGTACTGTTTCGTGCCAGTGCAATATTGTGCAACATCACGTCAATTTGTCCACCACTAATTCCCGAGCAGTAATGTCTCCAATCAACACCTCTGCTGTACAGGTTAATGACCAAAGATGCCAACTGGAGTGCATCAAATTTTAGGAGGATTATAGCAACACATTAATTAGAACATGAAAACTGTCATTGTTTGTTCCACTGACTCAAATATTCCTTGGCAAATTAACACTGGCATACTAATTACGTTTCTTCCACCACTCATTCATACTTCGATGCTTGTGTTTGTTTTTTCTTTGTTACAATAGCCTACTACAGTGGGTTTACATACCATTATATATGTTGTGCCTCTTATCATGCTGCCTTTGAAACTATTCGTATCAGACTCACAAGTTTACGAGCGATAAATTATGTTGAAATGTGTAGGAGAAATGCAAAACTTATTACGCAAATTTTCTTCAGTCAATTTGTTGCCTTAAAACTATTAAGGGTCCGACCACCTGGGATTGCCCAGGTTCAAGTTGGCTTTGGAAGAGTGTTAGTTTGGTTGTTCCG
Source organism: Petrolisthes manimaculis (assembly GCA_034508575.1). Lineage (NCBI taxonomy): Eukaryota > Metazoa > Arthropoda > Malacostraca > Decapoda > Porcellanidae > Petrolisthes > Petrolisthes manimaculis. The sequence goes on along the minus strand of JAWZYT010003114.1, from coordinate 5,045 downwards.
GCGTCAAGTAATAACAAAATGCCTTAAAACCAGGGATAATATAATTCTTCACTATTTTCACTTTCCTCCAGAAGTGTCATAGAACATCAGTGTCATCACAAGGAAAATCTGGTCTCAAATACGAAAAGTTGACGATATTGAAACTAGCCTACTCCCACAACAAGTAATCAGAGTAGCGTACCGTACCGTTCCCTAAGGCAGGCAGTCTCTCTCCGAAACATGAATTGAGAGCTGCTGAGGACGTACAGTACAGCATCAACTGAAGAATATGTACCCTATAGACTTTGAATGTAGGCTAACTTACAATTCGTCACTGTTAATAGAGTTTACATTTCTAGGAGAATGATCTGGCAACACTGCATGTCCCTCTAGCTACTGAGTCTAGCAGACTACAGGCAACTGGACATGGGCCTAAACCACATCCAAGTTTTCTTCTCCGTAAATGTAAAGTGTATACAGTCCGCTTAACGCTTTGTTTATTCATTTTGTTAGTGTGAGTGTGTGTTGAATTTGGCATCAGCAGAAAGTAGGAAAAATTTCTCTTCATATGTTTACCTAATTTATTTTTCTTGTTTACCCGTGTATGAGCGTCACCTATCAGAAAAGATGATTACTCACCCTTCCTTGGTAGCAGGGAAAACCCCATTTGGTCACAGGTAGCCTAGTCTATCATTCACAGTAACCTTGGAGTTTGTTGGTTCAACGTGGGACATGTGCTGGGGACTTGAATGCTGATGACTTATCTAAACTATATACCGGTATATCAAGACACACAATTTCTTAGTACACTACGGTTTTATGGAGTTCCTAGTGAGAAAGAATCAGCACGCTCCCGCAGATAACCTACTCAGAGGAATACAACCGAGAAACAGTCAATGGTCAGTAGCCTAATCTGACTTACTTAATTCCGATTACCTATGCCTGGGGGGCCGGTTGTCAATCACTCCTTTACATATTAATACGGTGTTATATACCTGCCCTCTTCCTAAGTCCCTCTGTTTGTTAACTCGCAATAATGTTAATTCCTCAACACATGGATACCGATACGCATAATTTCATAATGACCGCTTTGGGTTCAAGGTCGAGAGTTTTTGCACGTCGCGTCATATGATACAAAACCTTCCAGGACTGATTATGATGAGTGTACGTATATCACTAAGGGTGTTAATATATTCACAAAGTGTAGTCTAATTAATATCCAGATGTCAGTCACCGAAATGTACTTATGGTACAACAAAATTACATTAAGTTTTCTTTCCTTCTAGCAACCTTTCTCGGTAATTATCATATGAAAATGTCTTTTCATTTCATCAATAATTTGATAAAAAAAAATGATATTGTTTAGAATCACCCTGGTTTTCCCACCACATTAGGCTACTTCAGGATAATTCCCGGAGATTATCGATATTCAACGAACTATGAATTGTATATTGAAATCTCCAAAATAATTACCTCGACAATTATATAAAATTACAATATGAAAATAGAACACACACTAGCAGAAACTACTGTAACGGTAGGCTACATACAATACTGTACTGCATATTATAATTATACAACACCTTGAAACAGTGGGCCGTATTAAAAAAACATACATGGTGTATACGATGGTGGTATCGGTACGACGACTCCATGGACAAACAACAGAGCCGTCGTATCAGTACCACGCCAACGTATACACCACGAAACATCCTTGCATACTACGCAGTAAGTTACAAAAATAACAACTCGTACTAATAGGCTAATAATAATATCTTAGATCACTCACCTGTTATATTCTTCACTTCCATCCATCTTTACTCTCCTCTCTTCACTTTTCTGACCTCTTTCCTCTTCTCTCTTCACTTTTTCTGACCTATTTTCATTTTTCTGACATCTTTCCTCTCCTCTTACCACTACCGCCATCTTTCCTCTCTCCTCTTTTCACTTCCACCATCTTTCCTCTCCTCTCCTCTCCTCTCTTCACTTCCGCCATCTTTCCTCTCCTCTCCACTTCTCTAACCTCTTTCCTCTCCTCTCTTCACTTCCGCCATCTTTCCTCTCTCCTCTTTTCACTTCCCCAATCTTTCATCTCCTCTTTTCACTTTTCTCACCTATTTTCATTTCTCTGACCTCTTTCCTCTCCTCTTATCACTACCACCATCTTTCCTCTCTCCTCTTTTCACTTCCACCATCTTTCCTCTCCTCTCCTCTCCTCTCTCCACTTCTCTCAATAAATATTCTCGGATGGTTCATGGTTCAAGCCACCAACTCACCATACAATAATAAACACCATAAGATAGAGTAGAAGAGTCTTGTTGGTGAATAACTACAGCACTATACCGACAACTTTCCTTCACTCACAGTCTCAATGTTTGTTTACCTCACATTTCTAGTTCGACATCTCTGAAATGATCTGCTGCCAGGATCTGAACAGTGTTGAGAGGTCTGTCTGGTGGTGCTCGCTTCTTTGACGAAATTTCCCTAACTTCACCTTGAGAATTTCCCCCTTTTCTTTTTTTGGATATTATTTTCGTCTCGTAGAAATTTCCCTATTTACTCTTATTAATCTTTATTTAATTTCCCTGTGTGGACTACCAAATTTCCTAAAATCAGAGAAATTTCCCTGCACCTGGCAATACTTATACATCTAATTGTAGTCTCACACACGGAACTTTAACTATAAACAACTTTAGGAGGGCATATACTCCCTCAATTTATATTCATCACTATGTGTATATGTTTCACGTCTAACGGAGGATAATATTTACTACACATAGAACGAGAAAGAACTAGAGTTTATAATAATATACAGGTTTGCCCTTGGACGAGACGGTGATGTGGATGATGCTTGCATACTGTACATTGCGCAGCGCTGGTCAGCAAAGTTGATGAGGAAGCTTATTGTTAAACCACTCGGCACACAATATGCTAATGTAGTACTGTAATAGGTTTGTTGTTTACGTCTGATTTCCTCGAGTCATACATGTGGCACCTATATATTAATGGTAAAGTGTCAATGCTGCAGACTGTATTTGTGAGAATGGAAGTTGTGAATAGTCTAACATAGGGGAGAATATATTGTGGTAAATTGATGGGGGGGTTTCATTCCTTCAACCCATTTCACGAAACAGATACCTTATTATTTAATAACATGGAGGAAATGTATTTTGTGGAATAGTTTGAAAGAATTAATTACTTTCAATTTATCAACAAGAGGTTCTCCGCTTTAATATAATCAATTAAATAACCATAAATATACTTTATAATATCTGAATCACCGTAGAAAAGCGATCAAAGGAAAAATGCAGCTTATCAGAATAAATAATAGTTGTTTAGTATTAAAGTAGGCTAAGTAAGTCTTCCACTGTCTTTAACTGGTCTGGTAGCCACGTCATGATGCCACTTAATACAATCTACATTTAGCCTACTATTTATCTCAACACAGTTAGTCATTTTACGTTATAATTAGGACTCATGTGACAGACAAATATGTAAATAATTATACACCGAGTGGGTTTTACTTCTTTTTCAACTTACAAATGACCATAAACAAAGCAAGATTATTTATTTAAAGTAAAACAACAAAGTCTTTTGATATCACTTCTCATTTTTATTCTTATACAAGTAACAAATTCTTACTGACTTCTAAATTTATTATAGTCCATAACTAAAGAGAGGGTTTCCAGTAGTTATAATAATAAAGGGTCCGTATATGACAGTGTTGTTGGTAAATCAGGAGAAAACGATAACTCCAAACTAATCCAAGAAACAGAATACCATTATTGTTGTTAATCTGCTGGTTCTGTTCCTTGGTATACTTTGGAGGAATCAAGGAACTCCAATGTACCAAAAAAGAATTACCACATTAATTTTATCCTATATAGTTGAAAATATACAAAATGCAATAACTGACTAAGATTGTATAAAGTAATTATATAATGTGGTTTGATAAATACCATAATCATTATTGTCTAATTTGCATACACAGACAACTCTATAGTGCTTCTAATCATAATTAGTGTATTTAGTCAGGTTATAATTATGTTTTTTAGAACAGTAATGTATTCATACAGACAAACTAACAACACAAAAATAATGCCATATATTTTTATTGAACAGCCAATGTAATGCCAGGAATAACGTGTATAATAACACTATATAATAACAAGGTAAACATTATACTATTATAGATTATACTAACATGTAAAATTATAAACTTTAAGAAAAATACAGTTAAAATATAGTAAGTACTGTGTAGTTCAGAATAATAATACTGTGTAGTTTAAAATTTACAGTACAGTACATTCACACTTAGCGGGGAAGTTTGTTGTTGGTAAATCTGGAGCAACTGATTCCTCCAAACTATTCCAAGCAACAGAACAGTACTATTTTTGCTCTTCTGGTGCTGTTTTCTAGCATACCTTGGAGGAATCAAGGCACTCCAATGTAACAAAAATGAATTATCTTTTTAATAGTCCTGCAACACCTTTGAATAATTGTGTTTGTTTATTTATGTTTGGTTTGTTATGGTTGTGGTTGTGGTTGTGGTTGTGTTGCTTGGTGTGGCCGGGTTATTCAGTGTGGTTATGGTAGAACCGTTATCTTGGTGATTGTGGTTGTGGTCGTGGTTGTAGTTATACTTGTCATAATCGTGGTCGTCTTGGTCGTCCTCACAGGTGAAGTACTGGTCGTTGTTGAAGGTATGGTAGTCTTGAGGTGGTGTGGTGTAGGTGAAGGTGGTGTGGTCGTGATGGGTGTTAGGGCAGGTAGTGTCTGCATCTGGTCCATCATGGGTGAGGCTACCGTGGTTACCCAAACATTTCATCATCGATACCAAACAGTAGAAGACCTGTGAGGCGGCGGTAGGGGTGATCTTATTGGTGTAGTAGTCAAGGGAGATTAGCAGACGGCCACGGAAGGTGTGTGAGGCCAGCATGAATGGAGTACAAGCCATCTCTGAAGACACTGTCCTTACCATGTGTGCCACCTGGACCGGACCAGCCGAACACGTGCCAGGCAACAGTCCAGAGAGATTACCCATGTTGGAGGTGATCATATGACTG
>JAWZYT010003113.1:0-27744 GCA_034508575.1 Petrolisthes manimaculis | reverse complement strand
CGTGAGACGGAGGGATGAAGGAAAGATAGAGAGAAAGAGAAGGGAGGGAGGGATGGAGGGAACAGAGGGGAGAAAGGGAGGAATTGAGGAAGGTTAGAAGGATGAAAAGAAGGAAAAAATTACATAGTCTTTCGTCTCTTTTGGTATTTCTGAAAGAAAGAAAGAAAGATAGATAGATAGATAGATAGATAGATAAATAGATAGATAGATAAATACTGTTGGCAGATGGACTGATAGATAGAAAGATAGATAGACAGACAGACAGAAACAAGCGATGATAAAAAGATAGATATTTAATTAAACATAGTCAGACTAGAACATACATACATACATACATACATACTTACTCTCTCTCTCTCTCTCTAAACATAGCCAGACAGGAACATATACATATTATCTCTCTCTCTTTCTCTCTCTCTCTCTCTCCTCTCTCTCTCTCTCTCTCTCTCTCTCTCTCTCTCTCTCTCTCTCTCTCTCTCTCTCTCTATATTTAAACATAGCCATACTAGAACATACATATTCCCTCTCTCTCTCTCTCTCTCTTATATTTAAACATAGCCAGACTGGAACATACATACATATTCTCTCTCTCTCTCTCTCTCTCTCTCTCTCTCTCTCTCTCTCTCTCTCTCTCTCTCTCTCTCTCTCTCTCTCTCTCTCTCTCTCTCTCTCTCTCTCTCTCTCTCTCTCTCTTTCCAGTGCAGCAGTTGGAGATGATCCAAAACTGAAAATAACTGAAGACACTGATGGGCCACCACGCACGTAGCCTCGTCACAAGGGAGAAGGAAAGGAAGCCGAGGAGAGGGACGGCGGCCACAATGTCGGAAAAAGACGGGAAAGAATTAGTGTGTGTATAGCAAGATGTATAGTCTCTCATTCCGTCTGAATTTGTTTTTCTCTGTCTGTCTGTTTGTGTGTGTTTCTGTCTCTCTCTCACACACAAGCACTGACTCTCACCCACTCTCTATCTCTCTCTCACACACACACACCTCTCTCTCTTTCTCTCACACACACACAAGCACTGACTCTCACCCACTCTCTATCTCTCTCTCACAAACACACACACTGACTCATCTCTCTCTCTCACACACACACTCAAGCACTGACTCTCACCCACTCTCTTTCTCTCTCTCTCACACACACACAAGCACTGACTCTTACCCACTCTCTATCTCTCTCTCACACACACACACCTCTCTCTCTTTCTCACACACACACACACCTCTCTCTCTTTCTCTCACACACACACAGTCAGATTCTAAAGTCATGACACCAACAGAACTAAGTGTGTCTATATATATATATATTAATAAACTAATCACAGGAATATACTCCCATTTAATAAGCAGGGTAATAAGTTTTTTTCTCTATTTTTATCTCGACAGACAAAAGTGGGGACTAATGGATTGTCCAAAGTACAAAAGGATAAATATTGATTCTTCCATTTGTGGTTAGAGTTTGCCAATAGCAGTGTTATCTAAGAGAGAGAGAGAGAGAGAGAGAGAGAGAGAGAGAGAGAGAGAGAGAGAGAGAGAGAGAGAGAGAGAGAGTTACATAGAGTTGCATAGAATCACAGACCACAACAGAGAGAGATAGAGAGATAGAGAGAGAGAGACTGTGTGTGTGTGTGTAAGAGAGAGACTGTGTATATGTATGTTGAGAGAGTGAGAGACTGCGTGTGTGTGTGCGTGTGTGTGAGAGACAGTGTGTATGTGTGTACGGGTTGTGTTGAGAGAGAGTGAGAGATTGAGTGTGTGTTTGTGTATGAGAGAAAAAAAACTGTGTGTACATGTGTGTGTGTTGAGAGAAAAACTGTGTACCGGTATATATGTGTTGAGAGAGAGAAAAAAACAACTGTGTATATGTGTGTGTGTAGAGAGAGAGAGAGAGAGAGAGAGAGAGAGAGAGAGAGAGAGAGAGAGAGAGAGATAGGGGAAGTAACATTAGGTCTGCTGCAACTTTCCTCTACATTATAATACTAACTATAAACGTTTAAGGGACCCTGTGGTGTAGCCTAGTCAGAACATAGGAAGGAAACGATGTCCTTTTAACATTACTACGAAACTCACAGTCACACACACACACCTATACCTATATGGAAGAAGCTTGTTTGTTTGGTGGCATAGTCAGGAGGAATCAGAAGCCTCCAATTATCATCATACACGATCACACAAATGTCCTTATTTAATTAAACAAGATAGGCTACCCCGAGGGAAAAAAAAAACGTTTGCAGCATCCCTCCCAACATCTCATTACTATATCAACACAACACACATCTTGCTAACTCTACATGACGATCGATACAAGCTAATGGGGAAAACGAAATATAGTTGGTGGGGAAATAGGCTTCAGGAAATTTATATTAAAAAAAATAAAATGGTGGAAAACGTCGCACATCACGAAGAGTCAACACTTACCAGTGAATTTTACAGCTTCTCTCTGACTCCCAGCGGGGTTTTCACGTGCGGTTAAAGACGGTCATGTTTCACTTATTTACCTAATTGGACGGGGACGGGGATAGTGAACAGGAGGGATTGGTATTAAGAATGAATGGATGGCGGGACTGTGGACGCGATCGAAACACCTCCCACCGCTGAGAGTGCTCCACACACACTGACACTTCTGACGCAAGCCCCTTTTACTGAGCATGCGCAGCGGCAATATGATCCTCTCTGCCATGTGTATAATAATTATCAGCATGTATTATGATCTTTAACCTTTGCTCTCCATTTTTTGGGGCTCGTGTTGTAAGATTATCATTTCGTATTTTTCGTGTTTATGAATTATTTGCTGCAGATTATATGTATTGCACCAAGTAATATATACAGTCGATTGTTTCCGTGGGTCAATACACGAACTGAGAGACAGACAAGGTTTCCTACATCAATTTTTCAATATTTTTATCGATTGTCGGGGAAGGAAACTCTCGTAGGGTTATCGACCCTATAGTTCTGTCATTCCAGTAGGGATTGTTGAACACCTGAAGCAAAACCCTAATAGAGCAGGAATATGTAACCCAATATTCTGTATTTCACTGCAGGACCAAATCTCTCCACAAAGGGAGGAATTACAGAGGACGAAACACCATGCCAGGCCGGGAAGACCTTGTAGCATAAAGGAGAAAGAGGTTTAAAGGATGTATAGTAAGATTATGAAAGATAAGTGCTAGGCCAGAACGACCTTGTAGAGTTGTAGTCACAAGGTTGAAATTGACAGCAAAAGTCAGTAAGCACGACAGAAATAGAAGGAAAGGAGGGACAAATATCAACTGGTGTTCTAGCAAGAGTCTACTGTAATCATGTAATCCCAATTAGCAACATTGATTCAAACAACATTATCACAAAACAACAGTAAAGTCAACATAAACAATAACTGAACTTTATTAATAAAGTTTTCCAACATTTACACAAGAACACTGTGCGTCATTAATCTATCCTTACTGAACACAAAACAGTACACTAAATGACTACAAAACTTAATTATTCATAAAATATATCCATATAAATCTCAACACAAATTCTCTATTAAGTCTTTCATAATATACTAATTAACTTCAGGAAGTTACTCTCGTTAACTTAATTAAACATTATTATTTATATAACCACATAAAATCTCTTTGGGCAAAATGTGATTAATATCAATAAAATCCTTATGCATAGTTTGTCACAGCAGTTTGTGTTTGCAGGTAGACTTTCAACTTGCCTATTTATCAGTCAATAATATATACACAAAAGATCTTTATCGAGTATGTAAGGATATCCGTGGTGTTGACTACATACACACTATACAGAGCCATTGTACTGGTACCATGCCCTCGACAACACCACCAATATCCTTACATACAACTGATAGATTTAGGCATCAAACTACGAAAACGTTCATTAAGTAAGAGTTTTCAGGTTATATAAGTTCATATTCTTTCGAGGTGTTCATCTGTGCTGCATTTCCTACCAATACCTTCATCATCAATTATTATCTACTAACCATCATTCAGTTAGCTATCAGCCAAAATATAACCAGTGTTATCTATTCGTACATCCACCATCACTATACCAACATCTATCAATTGCTATTCAACAACTATTTAGTAAGAGTATACCAGTATTCTCAATCTTTCATATGGATAATTGGTCACCTGTGCAACACTCTACTGTCACCCATCTTTCCCCCTCTCTATTTATTTATTTTCCTTTAAAACATTGTGTGTCCAGCAATCTCAAAGGAAACTAAATATGATTTGGACCTCATACACTCTACTTTCACTTCATGAGGTCTTCTCTTGTTTAATTCTAAACTTTCTTTAAATAAAAAATAAATAACATAAATGAATAAACTAATCAACCACATTTCTATCGCCATCTCCCAGTCATAACACCACTAAATCTGTGAAGGAACTGCATAAAAATGTTGGTGTCAATGAAAAGGTTCTATCTGCAGATGATTAATTTGGAAAAAGGGAGCCTCGTGATTCCTCCAAGCTGTACAATAAAACTGAACCTACACTGAGGGTCATTTCTATAACATTGTTTGGAGGAATCATCATTTCTCTCCAGTTATTCATGGGCATCACAAGTCCCTCTTTTTATTGTTTGATTTCCATCATCTAGCAGGTTATTCATGAGGTGAATGTCTGTCGCTCAACCAGCTGCCTGAAGAAGCTATCAGGTTGTGTCATGAGGTCATGGTATGGCCCCAGCTCCTTCACCCGACCCTCTGACAGCACAGCAATCTGGTCAGCCATTCTGGAGGGAGAAGGAAACAAAAATGTGGAACACAAGGTAAGTTTGTTATTGGTTCCAACTCAGGACATGTTTTACTTTATATCAGTCACTCCTTCATTTAATGAGATAGTTCCTTTGAGTTCCTCAAATGGCTTTTCTTTAAATAATGTATTAGGATATTAGAGCATCATTATTGTTATTAATTTATTATGATATGGCCTTACTGGAGGGGTTTTGATTCCTCCAAAATATGTACAGAAACTGACCAACTTTGAATAAAAGTCAGAGGTTCTGTTTTATGGAGTAGTGTGGAGTTTATATATAATTATTAACCTCCGAGTTATCATTAACATATTATCATACCCCCTTTAATTAATGTACAAGCATGAGAGAAGACAGGTAGGAAGGTGTTTGACACATACCTGATGGTGGACAGTCGGTGGGCAATGGTGATGACAGTTCGACCTTTCATTAGCCTCTCCAGCGCCTCTTGTACCAAGCTCTCACTCTCAGCATCAAGCGCACTGTAGTATAAACTTTAATAAATGCCATATCTCTTTTATCTTAAAAATTTAACTACTGTTACACAAACATGAAGGCAGTTATGTTACATTCACAACAAATTATTAGTGAATTATATAATGCAAAACCTTTTGATCTAGTTTAGTGTATAGTAAAGCTTAATTTTGACACAATAACTAATGCAAGATAAAGTCAGCCAGAGGTATGACAACAAGTGAGATATTATAATAAACACAGAAGACATCCCTAAAACACACCTGGTAGCTTCATCTAGCAAGAGGATGCGAGGGTCAGCCAGGATGGCCCGAGCGATGGCCAGCCTCTGTCTCTGGCCGCCTGAGAGCATGACACCTCTCTCCCCCACCAGTGTGTCAAGACCGGCCGGGAAGGAGCGTAGGAACCCTAGAGCATTGGCCTCCGCAGCTGCCTCCAGGAGCTGCTCATCTGTCACCCGGGAAGGATCAGGCGCCCCGTACAACAGGTTTTCCCGTACCGTGTTGGAAAATAGCACCGGCTCCTGTGTCACAAACCACAATGAAGGTTTAAAACAACACTCCAATGTTACAAGTGATGCAGTAAATAGGTGTGTGTGTGTGTGTGGTAAAACCCAATATACTTTCATCCCATTTGGGGTTTTATTTTCTCCAAACAAGTGATAAAACTACTATGTAATTTAATATTTAGGCCTATTGAAATTCTATTGGGTAACAGGGCAAGTGACTATAATCTTTAGAATATAAGCATGCTATACACTTACAAATACAAATGCAAACTGAATAATTTTGCTATTATTGACACCACACAATATTTTCATGTAACCAAACCCTGCATCCACATGAGGAGCTGCATCCACCAACCCACCTGACTGACACAGGCAATGATGGAGCGTAACCAAGTGGGGTCGAGTGTGTTGATGGGGGTACCATCTAGGGTGACCTGACCTGCCTGGGGGTCATAGAGGCGTAGTAGTAGCCATGCCAGGGTGCTCTTGCCACATCCACTGCTTCCAGCCACACCCACCACAGAACCTGACAAGCACAACATGATTTGAATTTTATATTTTTTAGGAATAAGGATCATAATATTCATACACACACAAAAACAAAATGATACGTGTTACATCTTCACTTCAGAAAATACAAAAGGAAGAATCAGGGAAGGGACAGAACAGTACCTCAACAAACAATACGGTACTTAAAAAACAAAAGAGTAGAAGTTAAGGGAAAATTGCCAAGTCCAACTCCACAGTTACCATTTTTGCCTTGCCCATAACTTTTCTTCTATAAAGCTATACAATATTACCGTAAGGAGGAGTGAGTTCGGACATTTTCTCGAAAAAATGTTTTAGTCGAGTATTCTTCTTCAAAGAAGCAATCAATCAGAAATTGGTTTTCGTGTTTTTTTTCCTTTTGATTCCCTCTTGCTGCCATAGGGATAACGTTTACTTGTGTAATGCCCAAGTAGGATAAAAAAAATAATTCTCCCAATTATAAATTTGATAAAAAATCTGAATCCTGTCAAACTACTTCTGGGAAACACAAACCAGAGCAAGCCAATAACAGGTGTCATTTCTCATAATATTTAGTTGAATGAAGATAGAGATATTGAAACTGGTCCTACCTGTACCCCCCCTATATGTCCGAAGTGACCCCCCTCAGGGGTAAGTTCGGCCACCCGTTCAGACACGTCTCCACATTAGTTAAGAATCTAAAAAAATTTGGAAGTGTTATGAATTGATAGCCCATTAGGCCAGCTATCTATAGGATACATAACATTTGGTATAAGCCAAAAAACACGGGTAGGAGACTTAAAAAAACTTAAAAAACGTACGAACTCACCCCTCCTTACGGTATATATTATTATACCACAACTGACTTGACACTGACCTGCTGGGACAGACAGGCTGAGGTCCTTGAATATTGTTGCCTCTGGTCTGGAGGGATAACTGAAGGTAATGTTTCTGAACTCGATATCACCCTTCAATGTGTCCAGAGGGAGTTGGAGTCCTGTAAGAGATAAATTTATGGTACCTATACGTTAGCTTGATCATTTAAACAATACAATACTGTAATGCAAACCAATCATATACCAGACCATACTGGCACAATGACCTGGTAACATATGAATAACTAAAAGTTAAAAGGCATCCAATTCAATCCAGCTGATTACTACAAGTGAAATCATCACATTTTTTCCTATGCCACCCACATGTGTATCAAAACTTTTATTCACAGCTGTACTGCAGGTCAAATCTGACACACCTCCATGGTTGGGAATCCTGGGTCGTCGGTCGATGAGTTGGAAGAGACGGACAGATGCCCCAAGGCCCTTGTTGAGTTCAGAGTAGCTCCCCGTGACACCCGCCAGTGCCACCCCAACATAGGCAGCATAGAGGAGGAAGGAGGAAAGCTGTCCCACACTGAGTGCACCACCAGACACCAGACTCCCTCCATGATACAACACCGTCAGCAACATCACATTTCCACTCAGGCCCGTCTGTTGTAGTTTGGTGAAAATTATTTATATGAAACACAATTCTGTTCCCTGAATAAATGAATATGTGTACAGGAACAGTAACAAACCAAAGAAAAATTAAAATAAGGAGGGATAGATTAAACACATGAATGACAGCAGTTACCCACCATGCCAAAGAAGATGGCCCTGGCCTTGGACTCCTTGTATGCTAGTGAGAGTACATGTGTGAGGGCGTTGGTGTAGGTGGTCACCTCTCGTTCCTCCCGACTAAAGCTCCGCACTGTCCTCATGTTGGCCACACGCTCCTCAGCCACCTGAGTCGCACTGGCCAGGCTGTCCTGAGGCAATGTATAAAGTTTGGAACATTAATTTATCATTTATCTTTTTTTCAAGGCATGGGGGGTTTTAGGCCTATGGATGAAGGATGAAATAATTTAAAATCTGGGTTACCAACTCTAACATTTTGGATCTCTCGTACTTTCTGCTTTCTTCATAGGTAAAGACACTTAGTGGGCATCATGCCTTTACTTAATAAAAGAAAACAAAGTGTTATTATATCTTCACAGGCAATGTTTGGGGAAAAAGCCATGCCCCTCACAACTGATTCAGAGTAACAGTGAAAAAAAAAACCATAATTTAAAGAGTAATATACATTAAGCATACACAGTTCAGGCATTTTCCAAAACTGATAAGGTTGAATACTGCAGCATCACTTAAGAAAAAAAATTGACAGTTACAACATTCTATACCTTGGTAACTCTGACCCATACGCACTTGTACAGACTTGGTGATGTTCTTGACAAACCGACCGTACCACACCGCCAGCAGGGCAACAGGCGGCACTATGCTCATGCCTACAATGGCAAGGTCAGTCGACATGTAAAACTGCAAGGGGAGAGGAAGAAGATTTGTGAGCGAGCTTAAATGCGAAATAAAAATGCATGCTTATGATAAATGATTTGGTAACAGATACACATACAACAGAGAAAATAATGAAAGACCGATAGACAGATAAAATAAGAAGACCAAGGACTAACCACAATAGCTTTACCAAATAGGACAGAGAGCAACCACACACAACTAGAAATTGACTAACCATCATGCTGACCCCAGCCGAGGTCATGACAATGGAGCGGAGTCCATCCGAGATATTGGAGGTGACAGCCTGGGAGACAAGAGAGGTATCGGCCGAGAGTCTGTTGATCAGCTCCCCGGTCTTGTTGGCATCAAAGAAGGCAATCTCCTGCCTCATGATGGCTGCAAACACTGACGACCGTAGTGTGTTGGTGATGCGCTGACCTGGGGTAAACCATAACCAATATTAGGATCATATACATTACATTATATTAACAATAACTGTAATTCATATCTTGTATGTTCAAGTAGTGTTGATTAAGGGGAAATCAATAACCATTCTGGACCTTGTATTACATTATGATGTTTTCCTGAATTATGGTGAGGAAGCATTAAACTAAGAGTCTATTATACAAAGTATCATTTCTTGTAAGCACACACACACACACACACCTGCAATACTCATAAGGTAGACCCTTCCAAAGTTTGAAAGCGCTCCAGTGAGGAAGACAGCAGTGAGAGCCATACACACTCTATTTAGGTTATCAGCCACCACTGAGGCCTCTGAGGTATAGATGATGTCCACCACGTGACCCAAGGCATAAGGCACTGCCATTGTCACCGTACTGGAGATTCCCAGTAGACCTATCGCACCTGTTACATACAATTATAAGTACTGTATTATCTTTATGGTTACAGTCACAAAAGTCCACTAGAATATTGGTGCCAGTGGAGTATAAGCAATGACATTATATTACCTTCAAGGGGGAAGTACAGTGTTGGTAAATTCTGAAGCAAATGATTCCTCCAAACTATTCTAAGCAACAGAACACCATCATTTTTGTTCATCTGATCCTGTTTCCTGGCATACTTTGGAGGAATCAAGGCACTACAATGTAACAAAGTAAATTACCCCCTTAACTTTAACCAGACCACAGAACCTACATGCCAGTGTCCAGCGTTCCGGCTTGGCAAGGGTCAGTATCCTCCTAACCTCTGACCTCGTGGAAGACTTGCTGACCCCTCCTTCCTTGTTCTTGACAAACTTCTCTCCATCAGATACTAGGTGTGTAAAAGATGTGTTGTTGTTGTCTGTTGTTTGTTCACTTGTCCTACTATGTTGCCATCTCACTCCTATTCAAAACAAGTAAGGTTTTAAAGACATTTAGTATACTTCATGCAGTTAAACTTAAGATATACACAAAAAAGTATCTGCCAGTATCAAGCCAATGCAAAAAATAAGTTTACAATATGCCTTGTGTTGTGTCAGAGGAATGAAGCAACACACCCAGCATTTGTTGAACATTTCTGCATATTCTCAACATTATTCAAGAAAAGTTTAAAATGCTGCAACCCACCTGAACTTTGTGCTCCGAGACCGACACCACAACCATCCACTCTCCTCTGCCTCCTCTCTGTCCAAGTACAGCGCTGAAACATGATAAGTGCCTATTTAATGGTCTAGTTAATTATAAGTTCACTGGGATAAAAGTATATGGATTCTTAGGAACACTTTAAGCTTTGGAGTGACTGTGTTATTAAATGTTCAGCGGCTTGACTGATCATGGACTATGGTACTTAGGCTATTTAGTTTTCATAGCACACACATGCAAGGATGAACTATTTTTATATATATTTTATTTAAACCCTTCTTTTCTTGCTTACATTAATGTTAGACTTCCAAAGGCTTTGCAGCTGCATATATATCTAGTATTCATGTTTATTTTTTGCCAGTCACTTTGTAAAGGGTAACTTAATGACCTCTTTCAACACAGGTGTGGTACTGAATGGTAAATTATTATCCTTCAGTTTTCACATGTTTACACTGGCCCAAACTTTATTCAGACTCTCACAATTGTGTATGAAGATGCTTTACTACTTCAGAGCTTTATTTACTCTTCATTAAGGGGGTAATTCACTTTTGTTACATTGGAGTGCCATGATTCCCCCAAAGTATGCCAAGAAACAGGACCAAATGAACAAAAATAATTGTGTTCTGTTTCTTGGAATAGTTTGGAGAAATTGGTTGCTCCAGATTTACCAACACTGCACTTTCCCCTTATACCTGATACCACACCAGTACGGTACCTGTCTGTTTGGGGCATCAATAAGCAAAGAGCAATACACATACAGTACCATGAAACCTCCACCAAATAGTTCCCTACCGGTATCTATTCATGGAAATAATTACTCTATATTCTCTTGTTGGTGAATTGGAAGGTCTGCAATTCCTCCAAACTATGCCAGGAAACAGCGGACCTTTATGTTACTTTAACGAGGGATCTGTTTTGTGTCACGGATTGAAGGATTCCATAGCACACCAATTTACCCCCAAAAGAGTCTCTTGTAAAACAGAAGCACCTATTCACTGTAGCCGATGTACAGTTGCCCACATATGAAGCTGGTGGGGCTCGTTACTTGAGAGGTATGGTAGTTACAAAGGGATGGAAAGTGAACAATATATGTAGTTTGTTGACAAGCAGACAGTAAAACTATAACTTTTCCTCACCTACCTTCCAGCTTCATGTGTGGGCAACTGTACCATATTATTATTATTATTAACAACCCCCAAAAGAATCTCCTGTAAAATGCAAGCACCATTTACTGCATGTACCATATTATTATTATTATTAACAAAGTTGAAATAGACGAACAGACTGACTCTTATTATTATTAACAAAGTGGAAATAGACAGAGAGACTGACTCTTATTATTATTATTACGGTATTATTGACAAAGTTGGAATAGACGAACAGACTGACTCTTATTATTATTATTATTATTATTAACAAAGTGGAAATAGATGGATAGACTGACTCTTATTATTATTATTATTATTATTAACAAAGTGGAAATAGACAGAGAGACTGACTCTTTATTATTATTATTACTATTATTAACAAAGTTGGAATAGATGGACAGACTGACTTTTATTATTATTATTACTATTATTAACAAAGTTGAAATAGACGGACAGACTGACTGACTCACCCCCCAGCCTGAGAGGACCCTGGCAGTGGTGTGAGGTGATGTGTTGGTGGTGTGTCGTAGAGCAAGGAGTACAGTGCTGTCTAACCTCGACACACACACACACATCCTCTGCCAACCCCACACCTTACCGTACAAACCCATCCTGCAAATTAAATTGGAAGTCACTTGGTGTAAATAGCAACTTTGTACTTCCTGTAAAATATATCAAGTGTTTAGGAAGAATCAACTCAGTGTAACACATAAATAAAATATACAGACATAAATACGGTAATAATAATAATATAAAGACACAAAAAATAATAATAATATAGACACAAATAATAATAACAATAATATAAAGATATAAATAATAAGGTATTATTACATAATAACCAAGTTTTTGGCTAGGATCGTGCAGTGTTACCACATCCGGCTAGGTCTCGGGAATTTGCCCCAGTCACTTTATGATAGCTTACAACAGTTATATCCCGGTAGTCTGCTGTGGTTTAGGTTAGGTTAGGTCAGGTCAGACTAATTTCCAAATTATTTGTAAACTCCGAGAGAAACACCATAGATGAAAAGTGTGTTAACGTTAAAATGGTCTAAAATAATGGGTAATAATACTAAATTATACAATATAGTGAACCCAGTTTTTCTGTAAATTTACCAATAATAATAATAATTTAATGACACAAAACCCGTCTTATTCGAAAATCCCAAGACAGGGAAACATATAAAAACATATATAAGAATATCTCAGGACATAATTATAAACTCTAAGTTAATGTTAGGCAAATTACACGACCATATGGCTAATCAATAACACCAAAACAATCATAATAATATTAACAAAAAAGTATAAATAAATAACCTAAAACCCGTCATATTATTTTTCTCCCCAAGTCGGGAAAGTTATTACACAACCATATGGCCGCTTTATAACACCCCAAAACACATGTTATTTCATACCTTATATATATCTTACATTGATCAGAGGTTGTATGAAGACTTGGTATGTGATGTGAGAGGCTGTGGTAAGAGTTAGAGAGGCAGTGATAGGGCTAAAAACAGGGAAAACACACACATACATACATACACACCGCCGGCACCACCTCCCTCCACTCCACCAGCCTCTCTCTCTCTCTCAGCCTGACGTAAACAATAACAATCACAGTGTTGCCATTTAGTATATAATAATACAGTGGTGCCAATTCCAACTTTGCTAACAACGAGCGTTTTTACAGCAAGACTCGCTACATCTTCGTTTTGTTTTTGTTTTTTTTATGTATATTTAATTCAGTGCATCCTTTCATATGTACATTGTATGAATTTCACTTGACTCTTATTAATTACTTAAAATTGTCTCCCTCGATATCATTTTTTTTATTACCTAAATACGAAATTTCCACAGGGAAGGGTAATTAGGGGAAGCACATACAAGGTCACACCAGGTCAATAGCTAGGGTTCTATCTCTGTAGACAAAAAAAAAAAAAACTCTGAATATCTTACTATAGACTTTGTGAGAACAGACCAATTTCCTTTCTGGCTACAGTAGCTAGTATATAAGGAAGAGAGAACGATCTATAGCTGGGAGAGTAGCCTACATTAGAGGATAAACTATATCAAAATAAATTAATGTTCAAGTTAATTATCAACTCCTCCTTGCTTGGAATGTTTCTCTGTAGTGTTCATGAAGTCTCTATGAGTCTCTCTGTAGTGTTAAGGTTAAGGGGGTGCGGGAGTAGGGGACAGGCTTGGGGTGTTTGGGGGTGCGGGAATAGGGGGACAGACTTGGGGGGTAGAAAGCCTGTCCCCCTATTCCCGCACCCCCTTAAACATATAAACATCTCACCATAAGGGAGTTCTTCTAACAGCTCAGTGTTGTGTGTGTTTACGTATAGCGACTCCAGACTATACAGCAACACAAACACAAACTACTTCACCAAATCATGAAATAAATATACACACATGAGTTTATTATGCAATTTAGCATCATTATTGTCATTTTATTGAAAAGAGACATACAAATTTCAATAAATAATATGTACAGTACATCAAGTAATGAAATTGAAAGACACACATTATTTTCTGTACAGAGTAGGTTTATCTTATTAAGTAAATTTGTTTAATGAAGAAAAATACATTTACCTTACAGACTTATTGCAGACAACAGGAATGACAATTATATACACCACATCAAGAACAAGTTAATAAACAATGCACTACGTAGAATGCATAGATAAAATAAATACTATGGGAACGGATAAACAACTATAGTCAGTGAGATGGCCAACAAAAATGATTGACTAGGATAACAGTTTTTATTCGGTACTAATTATGATGTTTATAAGAAATATTATAGTTCCTTCGTTCTCGACCAAATAACAGTATTGTCTGTCTTCCAATCCCCTGAGAAAAAGTAGGAGGACAAACGAAAGCTTAGTTATTACGACCTTTTGATTGGGTAAATCCTAATGTGCTAGTATGATACGAGACATTTTAACATTTAGAATCAAATCTATGGAAGAAGTGGAGGATAAGGTACACCACGACGTGAACACTCAGTACGGTAAGCTGTGGCAGCGTGATAAGGTGTAAAGGAACCATAACACATGTGTAGGTATGGTTCTGGGTTCACTACTGGCGAACATAATGACTTCATGCCAAGGTGGAAATGACAATTGGCTGTTGACATGACGTGCACCAAGTCCGGACTGACGGGTGTGATGGTGGGTGTGGGACAGCTGGCGTCCTCCTGCCACGACCTGACCAGCTCCTGCAGACTGGAGGCGTTCCTTCCTTGCCGTGTGTGCCAGTCGTTGGCCACTTCACCATCGTAGGAGCCAAGCAAACCGTGGGTGTAGTTGAAGGCCCAGCCAGACACGTTCACCATCACTACATGAGCCTCCTTCAGTAGAGTGATGCCCACCAGAGGTGACTCCATTATGACTTGTTGTGATGTCACCATAACAGTGATGGGTGACACTGTACTCTCACCATTAGTCACTGTTTGTCCATTCAACTTAACAGTGAAGTCTGGACTAATGGAGGCGTGAGTATGACCTGCCTGGAAGGTGATCTCAGGTGATGACATGGGCTGAGGGTGTGACATGGAGACACGAGCCACACCGGGGATGGAAGTGAGTACCACCTTACACCGGGAACGAGGGGCACGCAACACACCACCGTCAAACGTCATTATTTCCCTGTCAGCCACAACCATTGCCGTGGAGGTGTAAGGCATCAACAGACGACGTGGAGTGAGGTTATAGTATGACCATATTAGGTTCCGTAAAGGCAGGGGTAAGTATGTGTCCTGCAACCATACAATATTGGCCACTACAACAGTTGGGTAAGGTACGACCCCCTGTAGTGCTTGAGACAATGAATAGACAGGCTTATGTAGAGGGAAGCGGTAGGTTACGTGAGACTCCTCGCTTCTCACTGATATCAAACTGGCCTCTTGAATTATACCAATGACGATTTCACGTATGCCAATAATTAACATATCATTCTGAAAGAGTTGAACAACATTTTAATAGTATCACTGTCATATAAGGTGGATTATGATGTTAAAAGTTACTCAAAAGTTGGAGAAGCAACAAAACTTTTAAGCAGCAATTAAACGGCTTCAAAAAATGTAATGATTTTGAGAATAGCAAAAAAAAATTAATCAAGAAGAAGAAAATGTTAATGCTGTTGAAGAATGTCATAGGTACTCACCCTGAAGAAGTGGTCAGCGATCCTTTGCAGACCCAGAGAGTTCACTACCTCGTCCTTCACTCGTCGCACGTCCTCCAGCAAACTCGTCCTGAAATTCAAGAGAACCTCCACCACCGCCCAAACATCCTCAGGGTCGGCGATGAAGGCTTCCAAGATGTCGGTCTCCAGTTGTTGATAGATGTTGGTGCCTTCTATGTACTCCGTGAGGCGGGTTATGAGCTCGGGTTCCTCCCCAAGCATCACCCAGCGGTACACCTCACGCATCACTGGTCAGGCAGAGAGAGAGAGAGAGAGAGTCAGTGTGAGAGGGCCATTGCAACTTAGAACATCAAGGTGATAGTTGAGAGTAGGAAACGAATATATATGACGTGAAATGTTAATATAGTTCATGAAAATATTAAGCCTATTTACTAACCATCTCCCAGGAACTCCCAACATGCAGTGATGCCCAAATCATAAAAGAAGTTCTCAATGATATGGACGTAGTATTCTTGGACCTGAACAAGACCTGCCCTTCCCCAGAGGAAGATCTGCTTCATGTAAGTAATGGTGGGTGTCTGGAGGAAGTTGTTGAGAGTCTGCCACATTGGGTGGATAATGTCACTGTTCACCTCCTGGCAGATCTGTCTGTAGTCCTCACTGATCTGTGACATTATCTTGCTCAGCTCAGGATCAGGGAAGGTGATTCCTTTTTGTCTGGCTTCTTGTACCAAGTTCTGGTAGACTGACTCAACCCAAGACCAAGTGGCTCTCATTACACTCCTCATCTCCTCCAATACTGAGTCCTGTTAAACAATAATCAACATTATATCTATAACGTTTATTACATTACTGATGGTAAGGGTTGTCTACACGTAAATGTATTGCCAGGAAATAATACAAAACGAGCATACCTTGACTTGGGTGAAGCGGTGATCACGATATCCAGCTTCCACAGTGATGATGGTGGGAGAAGCCAACTTAACACTGCCAACAAGAATGGGTTGAGGTCTACTCCAATCCTCCACACTCTCGGAGATGCTGGCTTCGAGTGTGCTTGGATGCCTGAAGCCAAGGTTTGTGGTGTACATATTGGAAGTCTGGTGCCGATGAGGTCTCTTGGTGACCAACTTAATGAAGGCGGGTCTGCACATGTCACTCTCAATATCCAGAGTTCCAGTGATGGAAGTGTAAAGTCTGGCGTCCATCTTGACACCATTACAATGAGGCATCATCTGGGACTTAATCACTCCAGAAAGGTCCATCACGGGACTCTGGTTTGTCAACACACGTACGGCCATTACTGAGTCTCTTGGTGAGATGTGGTCACACTTGCCAATCACGTGAAGGGAAGAAGAAGAGGAAGAGGGATTCTTGAGGAACTTCAACTCAATATTCTTAGTTTGAGGAGCCCAACCCAATTCCAGGTATACTCGTGGCTTTATCTGTAACACCTAAAAGACAACAATATTTATAATATAATAACTCCAACAACAATATAACATTATAATATAACCTTTGAAAGTTAACATAGAATTTTGTCACAATACATTTCTATATATATAATTACATTAACACATCAACTTACCCTAGACTGTAAGTCTGCTACAACCTTTATAGTGTTGTTGGCAATAAGGTTGGAGTGAAGAGTGGCAGTGAGTTTGTCAGCAGTGTCAGCTTTGTGTCTCTGGTCTATATTTAATAATAATAATAATAATAATAATAATAATAATAATAACTTACCCTAGACTGTAGGTCTGCTACAATCTTTATGGTGTTGTTGGCAATAAGGTTGGAGTGAAGAGTGGCAGTGAGTTTGTCAGCAGTGTCAGCTTTATGTCTCTGGCCTATATTTAATAATAATAATAATAATAACTTACCCTAGACTGTAGGTCTGCTACAATCTTTATAGTGTTGTTAGCAATAAGGTTGGAGTGAAGAGTGGCAGTGAGTTTGTCAGCAGTGTCAGCTTTATGTCTCTGGCCTATATTTAATAATAATAATAATAATAATAATAACTTACCCTTGACTGTAGGTCTGCTACAACCTTAATAGTGTTGTTGGCAATAAGGTTGGAGTGAAGAGTGGCAGTGAGTTTGTCAGTAGTGTCAGTTTTATGTCTCTGGCCTATTAATAATAATAATAAACACAATAATAATAACTTACCCTTGACTGTAGGTCAGCTACAATCTTTATAGTGTTGTTGGCAATAAGGTTGGAGTGAAGAGTGGCAGTGAGTTTGTCAGCAGTGTCAGGGAAAATGTCCAATTCAAAGGAACCTTGTAATTCACCATTTGCTGTTGATGAATATTGTAGAAGTGTTGCCATGTCTTTACTAAGACTTGGATGACTTACATGACCTTCATAACGAGTTGTACCATAGTTATTGTGGGATTTAACACCAACTACATATTTAATGTTACTTTGATCTTTATTAGGATAAAATTGAAGGTTAACCTCTGATGGGGAATACTTGGCTTGACCTTCCATAGTACGAGATGGAGATTGAATCATAACAGTGTGTGTATTGAGGTCTGGTCTATGATAACGAGAACGGAATATAGATCTTGGGTTGTTATAACTAATTCTATTGACTGTATTTGTTGTTGTCATCATCTTTATCACTTCTTGCATAACATTATGAATGGTCTTCATATCAATGGCTGTATCTATGGTCTTAATTCCACCTTGTGGGTAAATATCCAATTGCCAATTGAACATAGAAGATGGTTGGCTGACAACTGTCTCCAACTTAATCTTATAAGAGTTCTCTTGACAGTTCATCTGTAGTTGTGTTATCAGTGGTTGACTCAAGCTGGGAGTTTGACCACTTATCTGTCATGAAGAGAAAAAGAATAAGTTATAGATTTTCTAAACTGGTAAAACTATAAATGATGTAAACAGGCCAATGACTCATTGTTGTTACTTTCAATTCCTTACCTTGAGTTGGACAATGCGTTCCTGAGAAGAACTATGATGGTTAACGAGGAAAGTAAAGGACTTATGTTGGTTGTTAGGTGAAGTGTAATCGAACTCAGAGTTCATTATATAACCATTGTGTTCAACTGCCATCTCGTAGTCTATCTTGCCATTGAACTTGTAGTGTTGTCTTTCTGGACTCGTATAATTGAAATGAGTGTCAACTGTGATCTGATGTTGCCATTGGTGTATGAGTGTGTGTTGGTTAATGACGAATGTGTGATGATCTGGTGTGGTTACATCCAAGTGGAATCCGTTCTTGCTGTGAGACTCAGTGAACGGATTAACTAGATTGAGGTCCAGATTGAAGTTGTAAGGTTGGGACCTCCATGTTGCAGTGCCTCTGGAAAATGAAACAACATATTATACAACTTCCTGTTAAACACTTTGTCCCACCATCCATCCCTGGTCTCTGAAGATTAGTGTGCTTACATACAATGACACATCCTATACTTACACGAAACGTATATATAAGACAAATTGACAATATCATACAAATCATCGTTAACACCTAACTCTTAGACACTGCTTGTAACACACACACACACACACACACACACACACACACACACACACACACACACACACACACACACACACACCTAAAGCGGAAGAGTGAGGGGAGTAAAGCCACCACCCTGTAGTGTCCCTCAATGTGTAGTTTCTTCTCTGTGTCCCTCTCTGAATCCCAGGCCAAGTTCAGCTTTACTCCTCCATGCTCAAGGTCTGCTGACAAGTGTCCCCTCACCCCGCGTGATAGAGTGGAGCTTCCGGGGAATATGTCTGCAGCAATGGTGTAACTGTAGAACCTCTGTGATGCTAAGATATTTACTCTGACGTCTATGAGTCTAGGCAGGAAGACGTTGATGATGATCTTAGTGTAATCATTTCTCTGGGGTGTTGTCAGCCCGTACTCAAGTCGAACAATATCAACACTTCTCTTCTTGAGGCCAAAATATACCCTCTCAACATTGTCAGAGAACTCAAAGGCGACCAAGACACTGCAAGGATCATAGTTGAACAGAGTGACGGCAATGTCAGTGTCGAACTTGATGGAGTTTTGAGCTACGGCAGCCGTGATGGGACCCTGGAAGTGTATGATGTTGCGGTGATCTCCCCTTAGACCCGCCTTAATGACATACTGGTCCATTCCCTGCCTGGCTACATTCACCTCCAGTTTGATGATCTCGTCCAGCAGAGGCCACTCAACCTGGAAGAAATAGAAGAACTTTTACTGTAAATTGAGTGAGTTTGATTTAGCTTCATCGCATTAAATGTAAACATATATATATAAATTTAAAGAAAAGAAGTTGTGTCATTTAATTAAGATACCCAAATCATCCATCAAAAGAGGAAATGCTAAGAGTTGATAGTAGATAGGAACCTGAGACGTACAGTCGAGGAATAAATTTAATTGTCTGAACACATTTAATGGCTTCTGACAACAACTATAAGAATAAACACGTTAATGGAAAACAAAAAAACCATCAATGGTGTTCTGATACTTTGTTCTCAGACTGTACACACACACCTCTAACTTGGCTGCGACGGAAGGTGAGGACTGAGCAAAGGAGGCCACAACTCGTAATATCTTGGTGTCAATAGAGGGAAGAATGATATCCAGTTCCACATCCATATCACAGTCTTGTTCTCTTATCTGCAGTGTAATCTTTAGGTCCTCCGTTTGAACTGAAAGAGGAAATTATGCAACTTATATTTAAATTATATTATATACACGTAAATTGGTGACTCGTACATACATTGCAAGACAAATGTATATATTCATCCACATGGAGAATATGAAGAAAAACGAAGACCAACTTGTATAAACCTACTCATGGCAGTTGTCCTCATGTTAAAGTCAGAGGTTCGACTCCCTCTGATAACAACAGTATTGGCTTCACCAGTGATGAGGTTCTGGTCGAGACGGGCCAATCTGAAGTCTGAGGCCCACTGCTCCGTTCCCACTTTGGCCACCGTCACCTTCTGGACTGAGGAAGCCGCCATCCAACCCAAAGCTCCCAAACGCAGCTTCAGTGTATCAATCTTGGTGGGTACAGGGATGCCAATCATGGTGATCGATTCTCCCACAACTACAGGCAGGAAAATAAACTGATGTAATATTATTTATTAGTTGGAATATAATATGAGGGTTCCTGTTGGTGTGTGTGTGTGTGTGTGTGTGTGTGTATGTGTTCTCAGATGATATATTGGGACGAATATCACTAGATATCACCATCATTCAACGACAACATATTTTATTACAACTTACAGGTCAACTCAGCGTCCACGTGACTCCTGAGGGCATTCTCGGTGTTGAATCTGACCTCCCACATGACATGAGGTTGTGACGGAGACTTGACAAGCAGAGCACTGATGACACGAGACTGTGGAGGGAAATGTCTAGTGGGACTGACAAACACCTCCAAGAAATACCTCATAGTCTCAGATGGACTCACATTTCCTCCACACGTTATGTTGATCCTAAGGCCTTGCACCAGTTGAGTTTCAGGGGAAGTATAACGCACAAAACTCTCAACCCCTTTCTGATCTTCCTTGTTTAGAACGTCGATCCAGAAACCCCATTGAGTATCTCCGGATTTTACTTCAGCTGAGAGTACGTGTGAGTCTTGGTCACCGGTGTAGGTAAAGTCGATCTCAGCCTTCTTCAGTGGAGAGGAAGATCCTGTAGAGGCAACATCTATCTTCATCATTGTACTTTCTCTCTTGTTCTTTGTGGAAATAGAAAATTTGAGTCCCCTCATAATTGGATATTCTTTTACAAATTTTAGTTTCATAGTTACTGGGCGTGAAACAAGTGGAAGTGAATTGCTACGAACAATATCAGGAATATCCAGCTCATAGCACATGTTAATACCCAGGACGGACTGGAATCTGGTGCTGCAGGAATTGGCTGTTATTCTGACGTCTCTCATGGATGTTGGATTCATCTTGGTCTCAGGTTCACCACTCCATCTCTTGGCGATATAAGTGTCACTTTCCATATTAAATATTTCCATGTTGTTAGGGAGATCTAATTCTAACTCCATGTTATTATTACTTGTGGTAATTACCTTAATACTAATACCACTTGCACTAGATACTGTTGTGTTAGTCTTAAGACCAATCTTAGTTAGTTGTGAATCATAACCAATAAAACCATTGGTTTCTGTTGACAAACTGGGAGTAATATTAAACATGTTTTGATCATGTAATCTGCCAGTAAGAAGAGATGGAAGGTTTCCTTGCATCTTGAGAGCAGCAACAGCAGTTGTGTTCAGTTGAAGTTTGAAAGGAATGCCTTGAATGGTAGGAACAAAATAGTTTAAGTTAATATGAGCTGCACGGGCAGAGTTTAATCTTATGTTATCAAGATCAGGAATCATCTCTCGTAGTTTCTCTATAATTTGTTCAATAAATCTTACAGTGTCAAAATGTTTGAGATCTCCAGCCACAGATGCAAAGCTTATTTCTTGTCCCAAGAAACGAACAAACATATCAGCTTGTGCCCAAGCTGAAGGATTATCACCATAAATACTATTTAAGAAATTAGTTATTAAAGAATAATCAAATGACCTTCTTTGTCTTAAGTTGTTCCATTCTTGTTGAATCTTTTGCCAGTTGTTTTGAATAAAGTGAAGAGCATCTTGTAACATTTTCTCATAAGATGTTTTATGGAAGTAGCCTTCAGGACCAAAGGCTTCAGCAAGGATTGGTTCAAGTCCTTGGATTCGAGCACCAAGTTCACCAAGATGGATAGGAATTCCATCCATAGCAGCTGTAACGTTGAAATTAATAGAACGAGGAATGAATGAACCCGGAACATAAATAATATTGGACTCCACACCAGCACCAACACCAAGAGTTGGGGCCCAGTAAGATAAATCAATATTACGGGAATATTTCCTTAAATCAGCCTCAAAGTTGGTGGGAAGTGTGTAGTTGGTGAGCAGGTAACGAAGATGTTGTTTGTCAGGAGCATCAGATTGTTGTACATTGAGTAGGTGACTCAGAATGAAGCCTCGAACTGAAAAACAAAATAATACTCATATTTAATTAAACTAAAATTATAAGATAAGGAAACAAAATTGCAAGATATTATAAAAAAAAAAAATACAAATGAGCATTTACTCAGAATGAATCTTCGAACTACAAAACATATTACTAATTATATCTAATGAAACTTACAATAATATTATGGTGAAAACAATATTGCAAGATATTATCAATAACAAAATTACAAATTACTATTTACTCAGACTGAATCTTCGAACTGAAAAACAAATTAAAACTCTAAATTCATGAAACTTATAATGATAATATAGTTATAGTAATATTATAAGTTATTAGCAGCGATACCCGACGTTGTCCAGGTAAAGATCCTACATGTGGTTTTGTCAATATATTTCCTCTAATTATTTTTATATTTTTATACAATATGAACTTATTAGGAGGATGGGAGGAGTCCATTATCCGGTGTGGTTGCTGGTCCCCCAGAGAAACCATGCCAGCTTTACAACTACAAAAGTTATACAACGTAATACCATAATAATAATAATGATAATAATAATAATAATAATAATACTAATAATAATACTAACCTTGTGTGTTGGGATGGGTAGATATTCCAGTAATAATATTATCTATGTGTTCTTGTTTAGCACAACGTAATGCTGACAAATTATTATGAGTTAATATTAATACCATAATAATAATAATACTAACCTTGAGTGTTGGGATGGGTAGACATTCCAGTAATAATATTATCTATGTGTTCTTGTTTAGCACAACGTAATGCTGACAAATAAGCTGCAATGCGAACTTCTGTTTTCTTTTCTGGATCAACAACAAAGTTGACAAGTTTACTTGTCCACTGATGGAGAGAAATATATTAATAGATTAATTTATTCAATGTGTTATATCGTGTTTAGTTTTATACTTTGTGATAAATACAATTGTTTTACAACTAATAAAGGAAATATAATATAACTACTAACTTGATTATGACATTTAGTGAATCTGAACTGGAGCCTACGTGACTGGTACCATGAATACAACACTGATACATTATACAATATTGATACACGGATACAGGTTTCTACAACTGCCACTTGGACATAAGTAATAAATACAGTTGTTTTACAAGTTATAAATGAAAGATAAGATAGTATAAAGGAGACATACTACTACTACTACTACTACTACTACTACTACTACTACTACTACTACTACTACTACTACTACTACTACTACTACTAATAATAATAATAATAATAATAATAATAATAATAATAATAATAATAATAATATAACTAACCTGGTGATGACATTTAGCCAGTCTAAAGGTTTCAGCAGCTGCCACTTAGACATAAGTAACTGTTATAAGTTATATAGAAGACATAATAATATCACTACTAACCTGGTGATGACATTTAGCCAGTCTGAAAGTTTCAGCAGCTGCCACTTGGATATAAGTGTTGGGTGTTTCAGTTTCCATACAAGTAAGAACTGAACTGGCAACTTGTTCAGTAATCACACCCATATTGGCCAAAGCTTTAAGTGTTGCCAAAACAGGTTCTGGAGGTGAAGAGGAAGAACATTGACTCTGAAGTTTATTACTCAGACTCTGAGCTATTCTTGTCACTGGTTCTTCTTCATAACAATTAGGGTTCTGACGACAGTATGTGTTAATTGTAGAAGCAGCTGCTAGTTTAGTTATTGTTGGTGTTTGTTGTGATTCAAAGAGAGGTTGTAACACTGAGATGGAATGAAGACAATGACGAGGTAGAAGGTAGAATGCTGCTGTATAAAGAGCAGTACGTCCCCCTGATGTTCGTCCATTAATTAGTTCATCCACCATAATCTTAACAGCACCAGTCTCTTGTGTAAAGGCAATAGCATCAAGGAAGAGGCTCTCCAACTTGTTGTTGTCACCACACATTTGTTTTGATCGAATCTTTTGTAATATTTGAGGAAGAGTTTGATGGGGTACACGACGCATGAGTTCTATAAGTTGAGCCACTAAATGTGCTGTGTTGGGTACTAATATATCCTTGGTGTTATGACAGATGTTAGTTAAAGTTTGTTCTAGTTGAGGAACCAAGGATTCTTCTTGTTGTGGAAGTTGATAATCATAATTTAAAGTCTTTTTAATGAGTGGACCTTGTGAGAGTGTAGATATGGATGAAGGTTCACTCTCAGATACAGATTGGTATGTCAGTGTAGATTCTTGGTTAGCTTTAATAAACTTGTAGGAACCATACATAGGTTTAACAACATTATGATCTTCACATTTAATGGAACTATAAATACCATTGTTAATGTGTTGTGTACATTTACTCCAGGACTCTTGGACTGGTAAAGGACTTCTGAGCCAAGGAAGGTGAGTCTCTGAAGGAGTATAGTAACGATTAGGACACTGACGGTGATCTTTTTCCTTCCTTACAACAACACGGTTACCTTCACCTTCCACCTCGTATTGGGTCGAACAATTTCCAACCACGTCAATCTATTGGAGGATAAAAAATATTATTACATTATTATTGGTGTTTGTTAAAGGGGGTGTGGGATTAAGGGGACAGGCTAGGGGGGTTAGGGGTGTGTGACAATAAATATTACAGTCTGTTACAGTAATTGTGTTGTTCATCTTTTGGTAATGTTTTGTTCAGTCTATAGTTGCTATTAGGAGGTTTCTGTCTCAATTATAATTTATATCAGCAAAACAATATCCCTCCAGGCACCAGAGTTTATGTGGCATTATATATCACATTATTAATTCTCTACACAAATTTACAAATAATTATGGAGGTGCAATGTAACCTCTTCTAACCTCAGTCAGTTTGCGTGGTGAATTTAAGGATGATAATGATGGAAGAGAGTTCTGTAAAGTGGACACAACTCCCTTCTTAATATTGATAGCCCAGGCCTGGTCCTTAGGATGACTACACACGTGATGAACTCGACCATCACTGATTGCAGCCACAAGTGGATATTGGTGTAGGAAGCTCGCCTCTCTACCACCTGAAAATTATATAATGTTTATAGTTACTGTAGTTATAATAGTAATTAGTGTAGGAAGCTATCCTCTCTACCACCTGAAAATTATATATAATGTTTATATTTATATTACATAATGTTTAGTTGTGGCTGTTGGTGTTATTAAAACAATAAAGAAGCTGGCCTCTGTACCACTTGTAAATTATATAATGTTTATAGTACACAATGTAGTACACAATGTTTAGTTGTAGCTGTTGGTCTTATTAAAGCCATAAAAGGGGATATTATAGTGTCAGGAAATGGTTTCCAAACACCTTGACAGTAAATCACCATGGTTTATTGACATCTGATTAGTTGACATTATAACCCACCATGATTTATTAACACCGTATTAATACCCAACAACTCACCCTGGTCTCCCAACACAGTAACAGTAACAGCCATGTCACAAGCACTTAGCCATGTCATCTGTACTTACTAACATACTAATAATAATATATAATAACTCACCATGGCCACCCAACACAGTAACAGTAACAGCCATGTCACAAGCACTTAGCCATGTCATCTGTACTTTGATAATAACTCACTATGGTTTACTAATAATAATATACAATAACTCACTATGGTTTACTAACATGTTATTAATAGACAGTTACTCACCATGGCCTCCCAACACAGTGACAGTAACAGCCATGTCACAAGCACTTAGCCATGTCATCTGTACTTGTTTCTGCCACTGTAGTTGTGTCACTGCACCATCAACGCCTCTCAGTTCCACTTGGGATTTGCCACTGTAGGAATACGAGTAGGTCTTGCCAGGAAGGTATGAGAGTTTAGAGGCAGCCACGGAACACTCAGTGGAACAAAGGGGAACGTCGCCACCTCCACCTCCACCTCCAACTCCAACTCCCACTCCACCTCCCACTCCCACTCCCACTCCCACTCCACCTCCCTCTTCCCATGGTGCTGAGGGAACACATTACACGAGTTGAATTATGACACACACAGACAGACAAAGACAAATATTATTATTATATCATAACCAAAAGGAAGGTCTCATGACTTGCAAAAAAAATTATAATAACAATTGATTTAGAGAGAGAGAGAGAGAGAGAGAGAGAGAGAGAGAGAGAGAGAGAGAGAGAGAGAGAGAGGAGAGAGAGAGAGAGAGAGAGAGAGAGAGAGAGAGAGAGAGAGAGAGAGAGAGAGAGAGAGAGAGAGAGAGAGAGAGAGAGAGAGAGAGAGAGAGGAGAGAGAGAGAGAGAGAGGGAGAGAGAGATCCAGATTTGAAGATGGATCGAGAAACGCAAAAAAAAAAAAAAAAGATAAAGTAATAGAAATTCTAAACTAGCCAATAGTAATGTTTACCTGCAGACGTAAGAACAACGAGGGTGAGGAAGAGTGTGGACGTGTACATTGTCTCCACCAACAACAACGTCAACCAACTGAAAGCGGCTATCATCTCACCCACCTTATATACCCACACACACACACACACACACACACACACACACACACACTGCCAAGCTTCTGTCACCACCATCATCATCAGTCCTTCAACAACTTCAAATAAATAAATAAATAAACACAAAAATAATAATGCGAAAACTTTATTATTTAGAATGAATGATGTTGGTGGTCCCTGAAAATAAGTCAATGAAATGGATACAAAAAAAATAAAAAATAAATAAACACCAAAATAATCATGCGAAAACTTTATTATTTAGAATGAATGATGTTATTGGTCCCTGAAAATAAAGTTCATAATATTATTCCCTCAATTAGATTCACTTTTATTCTTCTGCATGATAGATAGAGGAATTTTTTTTTATCGTGACTATTCGTATGATAATTCACCAGTCGGATGTATCACCCATTTTATATTACCCATTTTATATCACCCCATTTTATATCACCCCTTTTATATCACCCATTTTATATCACCCATTTTATATCACCCATTTTATATCACCCCTTTTATATCACCCATTTTATATCACCCATTTTATATCACCCATTTTATATCACCCATTTTATATCACCCATTTTATATCACCCAATTTATATCACCCATTTTATATTACCCATTTTATATCACCCATTTTATATCACCCATTTTATATATCCCATTTTATATCACTCATTTTATATCACCCATTTTATATATACCATTTTATATCACCCATTTTATATCACATACATACACATACACATACATACACATACATACATATAAATATACATACATATACATACACATACATATACATACACATACACATATACATACACATATACATA
>JAWZYT010003112.1:45000-62539 GCA_034508575.1 Petrolisthes manimaculis | reverse complement strand
ATAACGCTGCAATACCATTAAATCTTAGCTTGAAAGTTCTCTACATTAGTGTATACATATATTTAGTGGACATATGTTTTCTACCGTAATACTAAATTATTTTTTTCTTTTTTTCCAGGTTGGTTAACAGATTCTTCAACCATCGCTGGAGCAACTCATCGCGGGAGGTTTAGTGAGTGTTAAACAATGACTTTATTTACCCACGGTCCTGGCCCCTAGTAACTAATGCGATCAGCAAAACATTGATTTTTTTCAGGGTAGTTTTGTAGTCACTGTAGTTGTCCCTTGGCTGTTAGATGCCCCCTGCTTGGAGCTCATTTATCTTTCTCTTTTTGCGCGTTGGTTGATAGGCACACGGTTAGGTAGGGCTAGGTAGGGGCATGTCCGCTCCAAGTTCAGGGGGATTGTTGGTCTTGGAAATGCCAGACGTGTCGAGTGACCCTCCCATAGTGTCTGTAGTGCCAGGATCAGTGGGGTGCAATCATGGTGTACAGATTTAATAGCTTTGTTTATTTCTTGGCAGGGGTTGTGTAAGTGTCCAGAGACGCTTTGACCGAGGTGGCGGCAACAGCAGCGTTTTTTTTTGGTGTGTATGTATGTGTGGAAAATGGGTTATTGGTTTTGGGGCTTTGTGTGTGTGGTGGATAGGTTGGTGGTATTTTGGAGCTGTGTGTGTGTGGTGGATAGGTTGGTGGGTTTTGGAGCTGTGTGTGTGTGTGTGTGTGTGTGTGGAAAATAGGTTATTGGTTTGGGGGCTTTGTGAGTGTGTGGTGGATAGGTTGGTGGTATTTTGGAGGTGTTTGTGTGTGTGTGTGGAAGATAGGTTATTGGTTTGGGGGCGTGTGTGTGTGTGGAGGATAGGTTGGTGGTGTAATCGACTGGCCAGGGAGAAAAATGGAAGGTTCACTTGAGTTTGTATGCATTGGTGAGGATGTGGCCAAGAGAAATGGAGGATTTGGGAAGGATGGCCAGGGAGAGATGGAAAGGATGGCCAGAGAGGGGGACTTGGGAAGGATGGACAGTGAGAGGTGGACTTGTGAAGGATGGCCAGTGAAAGGGAGATTTGGGAAGGATGGCCAGTGAGGATGATTTGGGAAGGATGGCCAAGAGAAATGGGGGATTTGTGAAGGATGGCCAGTGAAAGGGAGAAATGGGAAGGATGGCCAGTGAGGGGGATTTGGGAAGGATGGCCAGTGAAGTGGAGATTTAGGATGGATGGCCAGTGAGGGAGAGATGGAAAGGATGGCCAATGAGGATGATTTGGGAAGGATTGCCAGTGAGGGGGATTTGGGAAGGATGGCCAGTGAGGGAGAGTTGGGAAGGATGGCCAGTGAGAGGTTTAGGATGGCCAGTGAGAGGTTTAGGATGGCCAATGATGATTTGGGAAGGATGGCCAGTGAGGGGGATTTGGGAAGGATGGCCAGTGAGAGAGTTAGTTGGGAAGGATGGCCAGTGAGAGGGAGAGATGGAAAGTATGGCCAATGAGGATGATTTGTGAAGGATGGCCAGTGAGGGGGACTTGTGAAGGATGGCCAGTGAGAGGGAGATATGGGAAGGATGGCCAGTGAGAGGGAGAGATGGAAAGGATGGCCAATGAGAGGGGGACTTGTGAAGGATGGCCAGTGAGAGGGAGATATGGGAAGGATGGCCAGTGAGAGGGAGAGATGGAAAGGATGGCCAGTGAGGGGGACTTGTGAAGGATGGCCAGTGAGAGGGAGATATGGGAAGGATGGCCAGTGAGAGGGAGAGATGGAAAGGATGGCCAGTTAGGATGATTTGTGAAGGATGGCCAGTGAGAGATTTGTGAAGGATGGCCAGTGAGGATGATTTGTGAAGGATGGCCAGTGAGAGATTTGTGAATGATGGCCAGTTAGGATGATTTGGGAAGGATGGCCAGTGAGAGATTTGTGAAGGATGGCCAGTTAGGATGATTTGGGAAGGATGGCCAGTGAGGATGATTTGTGAAGGATGGCCAGTGAGGATGATTTGGGAAGGATGGCCAGTGAGGGGGACTTGTGAAGGATGGCCAGTGAGGATGATTTGGGAAGGATGGCCAGTGAGGATGATTTGGGAAGGATGGCCAGTGAGGATGATTTGGGAAGGATGGCCAGTGAGGGGGACTTGTGAAGGATGGCCAGTGAGGATGATTTGGGAAGGATGGCCAGTGAGGATGATTTGGGAAGGATGGCCAGTGAGGATGATTTGGGAAGGATGGCCAGTGAGGATGATTTGGGAAGGATGGCCAGTGAGAGGGAAAGATGGGAAGGATGGCCAAGAGAAATGGGGGATTTGGAAAGGATGGCCAACGAGAACGGATTTGGAAAGGATGGCCAGTGAGAGGGGGACTTGTTTAGGATGGCCAGTGAGAGGGAAATTTGGAAAGGATGGCCAGTGAGAGGGAAATTTGGAAAGGATGGCCAGTGAGAGGGAGATATGGGAAGGATGGCCAGTGAGAGGGAGAGGGTAAGGATGGCGCCACATAGTGATGGGAAGGATGGCCAGTTTAGTGAAGGGAAGAGGTGACAAGGATGGCCAGTGCAGTGATTGGAAGAGGTGACAAGGATGGCCAGTGCAGTGAAGGGAAGAGATGGGAAGGAAGGCCAGTGTAGTGATGGGAAGAGATGACAAGGATGGCCAGTGGAGTGAAGGGAAATGATGGGAAGGATGGCCAGTGGAGTGAAGGAATGAAATTGAGGGATTGGTGTAGGATGGCCAGCGAGTTAAGGTGTTTGTGGATATGTATGGCCGGTAAGAGAAGGATTTGGTAAGGATGCTAAGG
Source organism: Petrolisthes manimaculis (assembly GCA_034508575.1). NCBI lineage: Eukaryota > Metazoa > Arthropoda > Malacostraca > Decapoda > Porcellanidae > Petrolisthes > Petrolisthes manimaculis. Next base: position 59,760 of record JAWZYT010003112.1, on the reverse strand, counting down.
GGGATTGTGAAGGATGGCCAGAGGGAGAGATTTGAGGTGGAGGATGGAGTGGGATGTGAATGGCAAGGAAGAAAGGGATTTGGGAAGGATGCAGAAAAAGTGAGGTGTTGTAAATTAGGATGTAAAGGAAAGGATTGGGATGGAAGGATGGCCAGAGAGGAGTGAGGGAAAGAAAATTGCCAGTGATGGAGAAAAGGATAGGAAGGGAAAAAGGATGAGATGGGTAAAATAGGATGGGGAAAAATGATGTTTGAGATGGGGAAAAATGATGGGATGTAGATGGGAAAGAGAGGATGTGGAGATGAGGAGAAAGGATGGGATGTAGATGGGAAAAAGAGGATGGGGATGGAGATGGGAAAAAGGATGTGGAAATGGGAAAGAGATGAGATGGAGATGGGTAAAATAGGATGGGGGAAGTGATGGGATGAAGATGGGAAAGAGGATGGAGAAAGGATGTGGAGATGGAGATTGGAAAAGAGGATGGGATGGAAATGGGAAAGAGATTGGGATGGGATGGAGATGGGGAAGAGGAGAGGATGAAATGGAAAGATAAAAGATGGAAAAGAGAAGGGAAGAAAATGGAATGGAAAAGTGGAGATGGGAGAGATTAAATTTTATATAATGTGAAGGATGGAAGGGAAGTGGAAAGAGAAGGATAGAAGGGAAGTGGAAAGAGAAGGGAATTAATATATGGAAAATGGAGGGGAATGAAAGGAAGGAGAGAAGAGGGAAAGGGGGTAAGGCAAGGACGGACAATGGGAGAGTTTGGGAGTGGCTGGGGGACAGAAGGGGCGCCAAAACCCTCAAGGTACTGCCCACATTATTAAAGATGATATACCCCTTCACGAGAGATGGAGGTGGGATTGTGGAGAGATGGAGGTGGGATTGTGGAGAGATGGAGGTGGGATTGTGGAGAGATGGAGGTGGGATTGTGGAGAGATGGAGGTGGGATTGTGGAGAGATGGAGGTGGGATTGTGGAGAGATGGAGGTGGGATTGTGGAGAGATGGAGGTGGGATTGTGGAGAGATGGAGGTGGGATTGTGGAGAGATGGAGGTGGGATTGTGGAGAGATGGAGGTGGGATTGTGGAGAGATGGAGGTGGGATTGTGGAGAGATGGAGGTGGGATTGTGGAGAGATGGAGGTGGGATTGTGGAGAGATGGAGGTGGGATTGTGGAGAGATGGAGGTGGGATTGTGGAGAGATGGAGGTGGGATTGTGGAGAGATGGAGGTGGGATTGTGGAGAGATGGAGGTGGGATTGTGGAGAGATGGAGGTGGGATTGTGGAGAGATGGAGGTGGGATTGTGGAGAGATGGAGGTGGGATTGTGGAGAGATGGAGGTGGGATTGTGGAGAGATGGAGGTGGGATTGTGGAGAGATGGAGGTGGGATTGTGGAGAGATGGAGGTGGGATTGTGGAGAGATGGAGGTGGGATTGTGGAGAGATGGAGGTGGGATTGTGGAGAGATGGAGGTGGGATTGTGGAGAGATGGAGGTGGGATTGTGGAGAGATGGAGGTGGGATTGTGGAGAGATGGAGGTGGGATTGTGGAGAGATGGAGGTGGGATTGTGGAGAGATGGAGGTGGGATTGTGGAGAGATGGAGGTGGGATGGTGGAGAGATGGAGGTGGGATGGTGGAGAGATGGAGGTGGGATGGTGGAGAGATGGAGGTGGGATGGTGGAGAGATGGAGGTGGGATGGTGGAGAGATGGAGGTGGGATGGTGGAGAGATGGAGGTGGGATGGTGGAGAGATGGAGGTGGGATGGTGGAGAGATGGAGGTGGGATGGTGGAGAGATGGAGGTGGGATGGTGGAGAGATGGAGGTGGGATGGTGGAGAGATGGAGGTGGGATGGTGGAGAGATGGAGGTGGGATGGTGGAGAGATGGAGGTGGGATTGTGGAGAGATGGAGGTGGGATTGTGGAGAGATTGTGGGGGGATTGTGGAGAGATTGTGGGGGGATTGTGGAGAGATGGAGGGGGGATTGTGGAGAGATGGAGGGGGGATTGTGGAGAGATGGAGGGGGGATTGTGGAGAGATGGAGGGGGGATGGTGGAGAGATGGAGGTGGGAAGGAGATGGAAAATAGAGAGAGGAGGAGGGAAGGAGATGGAAAATAGAGAGAGGAGGAGGGAAGGAGATGGAAAATAGAGAGAGGAGGAGGGAAGGAGATGGAAAATAGAGAGGAGGGACGGATATGGAAAATAGAGAGAGAGGAGGGACGGATATGGAAAATAGAGAGAGAGAGAGGAGGGAAGGATATGGAAAATAGAGAGAGAGAGAGGAGGGAAGGATATGGAAAATAGAGGGTAAGAGTGAGAATGGAGAGGAAAGGGAGAGAAGAGGGATAGGATAGTACATAATTGTGCATATAGGATAGGAGGGACAGGATAGGATACAAGAGATGCGGAGGATGACTTGAGCTGCGAGGATGACGGTGGAGAAAGGACGAACAAAGAAGCCAGGAAGGAAGGATGAAGGAAGAAGCCAGGAATGAAGGAAGAAAGGAAGGATGAAGGCCCAACCAACCAACCAATCGGCTAACTGTCCCCACCTTTACCACCCATGCACACAACAGCAAAGGAAGGAAGGAATGAAGGAAAGACGAGACCGACTGCTACTCCCCTACATCTTCACCTACTACTAGTAATTGATGGTAAGTAAAATTAGTAAACGTACAGAACAAAAAGTGTGGCTCTGTTGGAACACTTTCTGGTTGATTACTTGTCGATGAGTGTGCCATTACTTGTATTAAGTCTTCACACCATTTATCTCCTTGGTTTTTTGTACTGTATTCTGTTCGATCTCTTATTATCTGTATTTTTTGTTTACTGTATTCCGTTCTATCTCATTTCTCTGTAGTTTTTGTACTGTATTCTCTTCTATCTCGTATTATCTGTAGTTTTTATACTGTATTCTCTTCTATACTTGTTCGATATTGATACCATTTCATTTTAAGTGACTAAAACAGTTTGGAAAGCGTGGAATAATTTTATATATCTCCAGTAGTTGCGTCCATAATTCCTACCCTATCCCTGGATGATGTAGTCGTGTGTACGATGCAAGGGATTCAGTTCATAAGATGGTTTGTTTTGGTTTTGCATTGCTTAACGTCAGCACAGTGAATGGAGGTGTTAAAGATGGACTAAGATATAAAGATACAAAAGATGAACTAAGATATAAAGATACAAAAGATGAACTAAGATATAAAGATATAAAAAATGGACTAAGATATAAAGATATAAAAGATGGACTAAGATACAAAAGATGGACTAAGATATCTATACTCTTATTAGCCCAGGATAATAAGCTAAAAATAAATTAGTCACGATTAATTACAATTCACTCGGTTGGTCTGTTTCTGTAATGCTAGGTTATGCAGTATTTCAGAATTTAATTAGTGTTAGTTTCCATTGTAATAATATTAATTCATTGTATTTCAGGAATGTCGGTGTGCATCACGTCCTTTGGTCTCCTACTTGCTGCCCGGACTGGAGACCAACCAACCAACTTGCTTACCTGCCTTCATCAGTGCATTCCCTCTCTCCACCAAGAATCTGAAGGTCTGGTGTGTAACCTTTGATCATACTGAGGGAACGTCGGGTTAACACAGCCACAAGCTCGTCGGTAAGATAGATTTGATGATGAAAGACAACCACCACTCACCCTAGGCCAGGAAAACCATATGGGACGGATGTGGTGATTGAGAGGGACAACAAGTGCGAAGGAAAAGTGGCACACACGAGAGGTGGTGGTGATGGAAAAGTGGGACAATAAGCACGAAGGAAAGACTGAAAGCACGAATGAAATGGGAGGATGGATAGTTAAAAAATTGAAAAGTTCATGGCGCGGGTGGAAGGGGTGACCAAACTCCTCTGCGTCAAAGTTGTCTACCCAGCGTCAACTAATGTGATAACGTATCTATACACCCGCTGTTCTGTGAGTTATTTCCTATATACCAAACACACATGTTTTTTGTTTTTTCTGTAAAGCATATCAGCAGAAGGTAAATGATAACTTTTAATTTTTCACTGATCTCTCCTGCCGGCAATCTCATCTCATCATATCGCATCACTGCATGACCCATACCGTTGTAGTAGTAGTAGAAGTATTTTGTAGTAATACTGTTATGCGTTCATAATAGTTTGGCCAAAATGTACCAATTCCTTACTGAAAAATATGACCTTAGATAAGTCTCTAGTACAATCCAGAATTTAGAAGTCTCAAATAATTACATACTTGTTTAAATGTTTTGTGTAATTTGTCTTGTGAATTGAATTAGTTACCGAAAAGGCCCATAAAGTAAGCGAGGGATCAGGTACATTTTCACCAGGTTAAACTGAACGTGTAATAGATTGTAGAATGCATGGGAGGTTTAATGGGAAGGTAAATTGTAGTTTGCATGATTCACGGTATGTTGGTATACACAATTAGTTTTCATTAGAGTATAATCATTCATGTTTAAATACATCAAGGAAAGATCAGTGAGTTTTGTTGTAATGGATGCTGCTGATATGTTCACTGTCCATTCATGTACAGTCACAATAATAATATCCACCGACACTTTCCTTCCATCGTAGCAAATATCTTGGTAATTAAGAACAATACCTGTATGATTTATGCAGCACCTCCTTATAATAATTGAGGGGGTTGTTTGACTTGATATAAGGTGTTGTTGTTGTAGGATTATATTTTGATATGATACTGAATTATTTGCACGATGGAAGGAATACATGTGTCTGTGGTAATTTGATTGTTTTTGTACTTGTTTAATTTGATTTGATTGTGGCTGTACTTGTACTTAATTTGTGACTAATGGTAGGTCAAGTTTGGTGCATTCTTTAGTGTTCATACAGTATTTTCCAACCTATCTTGTGCCTATTGTCAATGTGGGTTACGCCAGTATTGTATTTTTATTTATTTCATAAGTGAGGAGGTTAAGTGAATTGTAAACATTTAAAGTCTGTTAAGGTGGTTTTACACGGATTGGTGTTTGGTGTTTTTGTTTTTTTTGTGATCTTTGTTTGGTGTTGTCTTTGTTTTGTTCTGGTTATTTGTTTTGGTGTTTTTATTTTGTTAGGTGTTTTCTTTGTTTTGGTGTTGTATTTGTTGTTTAGTGTTTTTGTCTTTGTTGTTTGGTGTTTGTTATCTTTGGTGTTTGTTATTGTCTTTGTTGTTTGGTGTTTTTGTCTTTGTGGTTTGGTGTTTTTATTGTCTTTGTGGTTTGGTGTTTTTGTCTTTGTGGTTTGGTGTTTTTATTGTCTTTGGTGTTTGTGGTGTTTTTGTCTTTGGTGTTTTTATTGTATTTTGTTTGTTCTTGTTTGGTGATGATTTTGCATTTTTGTTGTATTTTATATTTTGTTGTATTTTGTTGTGATCTTTAATGTCATCATTGCCAAGGAGTTTTTCCCCAACCTGTGAATTATGCCATGCAATTTTTTTTTTTTTTTACAATCTTCTCTTAAAAATTGTACTGGGGTTTTTTACACTCGCTGGCGCAAAGATGTCAAATGTTTGTATATTACTGAAGGGGGTACTACACTCAACGGTACATTAGAGAGCCTTGATTTCCTCCATAAGCATACCAGGCAACGAGACCACATAAAACAGTAATAGTGGTGGTCTGTTTTCTGGTATGGTATTTCGGAATCGGTTACTCCAAAATGTTGCCAACGCTGATACTACCCCCTTGATTAAATGCATGATGAGTGGGGTATATAAAAATTGTCTTGTATATTATAGGGAGTTATAGTGTCCATAAATTTTAAATAGGCTTGTATTTTGTGAACCCAAGTTAATTAATGTTGTTCCTATAATTTATGGACACTCATGTTATGTTCTATTGAAAACTATCGGATCATTAGGTATGTATACTTGCATTATAAATACGTGAATTGTATACACAGCATGTATGTATTGTTTATGCATGACCAGAGCACAGGATGATATTAAACTGTGCATGAAATCGCTATCACTGATGTTAAATTTATGGAATCTGCACATAATTAATTGTACTCTAAACAACATTAACTTAACTTTTTTTTTCCAAACCCTTTTAACTTTTTTTTTCTCAAACCCTTTTAACTTTTTTTTTCTCAAACCCTTTTAACTTCTTTTTTTTCCAACCCTTGATAGTTTTGTTTTGGTGTCCAGTATTCCATGAAGCACTGAGTGGTCAAAAGATATCCTAGCAAGATTATTTACACGAAAATTCTACCTGGACAAAAAGATATGAAAAAAAAAGTGAAGCGAGGGTCCCAAGTCTTTTGCCTCTGGTGAATGAAAGTGAGCCATGATGGTGAATCTTGTGAACAAATGAATAACCTGAACGTTTAAGTCCTTATTTGTTTATTCAGTCTTGGGGGTAGAAAGTATGAAGTAAAAAAAAAAAAAAAAAAAAAAAAAAAAAAAAAAAAAAACAGCCTACATATACACACATATATATACACACGTATATATATATACACACACACACACACACACACATACAGCCTCAACACACACACTCACACACACTCACCAAGCACCCCACCAGAACGACTAACTCCCCGTCGTGTGAGAAAAGGATCAGCCGACACACCATCCATCTCAGCAGCCAACACCAAATCACCTTCTCCAGTTCACGGTTTGAATTCTTATATCCTCACTTTCCTTTCCCTTTTTTCTTTTTTATCCTTTTCCTTTTTCCTTTCCTCTCCCTTTCCTTTTACATCCTCCCTTTCCTTTTGCCTTTTACATCCTCCCTTTCCCTTTTTCCTTATATCATCCCTTCCCTTTTCTTGTATATCATCCCTTTTTCTGCCTTTCCTTTTACATCCGTTAACTTTTATATCCTCCGTTCCCTTTTCTCCCTTTACTTTTATATCCTCCCTTCCCTTTTCCTTTTTCCTTTTATATCCTTCCTTTCCTTTTACATCCTCCCTTTTCCTTTTCCCTCCCTTCCCTTGTATTTCCTTCCTTTCATTATATTTCTTCACATATTTTTTTCCTTTCCTTTCCCTTTTATACCCCATTTTCATTAATTTATTCAATTTTAATTTTGTCTACCCTTCCATATCTTCTCATAATACCCTTTATTTTCACTAATTTCCTTCCTTTCAATTTATTTTTAATTTATTTATTTTCGTTAATTTTCTTCCTTGCAATTTATTTTCATTTTATTTTCCTCTATTTTCTCGGTGCTTACTGTCCCTTCTCACTATAATAATTTTACTCTGCCTTCCACCAGCCCTAGGGGAGTTTCCTTTCATCTTCTAATCTGTCCTCTTTCTCTGTCTGTCCCTATTTCTCTCTCCCTCCCTCCCTCCCTCCCTCCCTCCCTCTGTCACAAACACAAACACAAAACTCTGGCCTATTATCGACATCAAAAGTCCTATTCGTCTCGTATCACCCTCTCCACCAACTTTGAAAACTAATCTCACTTATCCGAAAGAACAACAGCCCCAATGACTGTAGTTGTGGGAATGTCACTCGTTTAATTTCCTACATACAGAATAATGAAACACAGACCACAGATCTATACAAAAATGTCTATAGATAAACTTTTGGTCTTTAAAAAATATAGCACACAGCTTCGACACACACACATATGCAGCCTACCTACACACACACACACACAGTTACTATACAAAAATGTTTATAGATAAACTTTTGGTCTTTAAATGCAGGTGGCTTGTGGTTGATTGGTCTTTAATTAAGGTTTAAATTAAGGTGGTAATTCTCTTTTGGTACATTGGAGTGCATTGATTCCTCCAAAGTATGCTAGGAAACAGGACCAGAAGGGCAAAAATAATAAATGTTCTGTTGCTTGGAATAGTTTGGAGGATTCTGTTGCTCCAGATTTACCAACACAAAACCACAGGACCAGAAGGGCAAAAATAAGTGTTCTGTTGCTTGGATTAGTTTGGAGGATTCTGTTGCTCCAGATTTATCAACACAAAACTTCCCCCTCGAGAGAACACAACCCACAGGTCTGTTCTCTATCCCTTTAGTCCTACCAGAGTCCCTGATGGCTCTCTCTACGTCCTCGACAACACCTTCTCTCCCTCTCCTCTCTCTTAGTTAATCCTCTCCATCCCTACCACCTCCACTCATCTCTCCTTTCTTTTCTCTCCATCTCCTCTCTTAAGCCTCTCCACTCATTTCTCCTTTCCTTTCTCTCCTACCTCCTCCACTCATCTCCTTTCTTTTCTCTCCCTCCTCCTCCACTCATCTCTCCTTTCTTTTCTCTCCCTCCTCCTCCACTCATCTCTCCTTTCTTTTCTTTCCTGCCTCCATGTTCATCTCTCCTTTCTTTTCTTTCCTACCTCCTCCACTCATCTCCTTTCTTTTCTCTCCATCTCCTCTCTTAATCCCCTCCATCCCTACTTCCTCCTCCACACTCATCTCTTCTTTTCTTTCCTTCCTCCTCCACACTCATTTTTTCCTTTTATTTTCCTACCTCCTCAGGCTCTTGTTTCCTCCTCCACACTCATTTTTTCCTTTTTATTTTCCTACCTTCTCAGGCTCTTGTTTCCTCCTCCACATTCATTTTTCTTTTCTTTTCTATCTCCTCAGGCTCTCTCTCTACTTCTCCTTCACTCCCAGTCTTTCTCCTCCACGTCATTCTAATTTACTCCTTTCTTTCCTTCCTTCATACCTTCGATCTATCCCTCTCTCCTCCATCACTTTTCCACAGGCTAAAATGAAAACTCACGAAAATCAGAAAAAATCACAACGAAAATATGGAACGATGTGGAAAAACCTGCCGGACAGTAAAATAATATATCGAGTTTGAGTTTTTTTTTTTTTTTTTTTTTTTTTCCCTATCTCTGCGTACATGCCTATGGAATTAGCGAGAACGTTTTAACTTTAGTCCGACAGTAGATACACGTTAATGCTTTGTACATGACGCTTTCAGTTATAGAGAATATTATCGCCTATTTCCATATGGCTTTTATGTACTGTACGAGGGACAGTACATTATTGTAAGGGGGAAGTTTTGTGTTGGTAAATCTGGAGCAACTGAATCCTCAAACTATTCCAAGCAACAGAACACCATTAGTTTTGCTCTTCTGGTCCTGTTTCCTAGCATACTTTGGAGGATTCAAGGCACTCCAATGTACCAAAAAATATTACCACCTAAAATAGACTATGGCATATATGTACAGCCATGGGTGATAGTGCTGACCAGAGTCCAAAGAGTGTTGAAGAGCAATTGAACACAGTTCGAACAAGTAAATTTTCCAAACTATTCTCATCGTTGAGAGAGGTTTAGAAGACTCACTTTTTCGAACTTTGTTCAGCTGCTCTCCAACACTATTTGTACCCTGGTCCAGCAGCACTCCTTGTACCCTGGTCCAGCAGCATTATCAGCCATGGCTGTACATGGAATAGTAAATTATATATATGCTTTTATATAGCTGGCTTCGTACAGTACATAATTACATACATACATTTCGTTTTTCAGCACTGAATTAAACAAACCTGTACTGCTGCTCAAGGCCAGTACTAGAGTAGAGAATAGACTTTGCTGCTCCAACCCAACATGAACACGAACCACGACGTCATGTTGAGGCTATGAATGAGGAGAATCGTGTGAGTGACGTGAACCATCAAAACCACAGCAAAGGTAGGCATAAACACCAATACAAGTGTGTGTGTGTGTGTGTGTGTGTGAATGTGTGTGGTAGTTAGAGTTGAGGTAATATGAGGTGAAAGGTTAGAGGTTAGAGGTGGGGAATTAGTGTGGGGACTGAGTAAAGTAGATTTCCCCTACCGGTAGCCTACAACTGCTTGGAGACAAACCAGACGACAGATCCTATTACAGTCATCAGTCTTAGTGGACTATCCGTCTTTGTTGTCTGTGTGTGTGTGTGTGTGTGTTCTGCTCAGCCCTTGTCTCTCTGTGTTTACCTGCTGTGTATGTGTGTACCTGAATGTGTGTGTGCCTTTATGTGTGTGTGTGTGATAATAATAATAACAATAATGATAATAATAATAATAATAATAATAACAATAACAAAAGTAATTAAATTCTACATCAGAGCCTCATAAGAAATCCAGCTCATCACAGATCGCCTTTCGGAGCTTAATATTAAATCCTCTTTTTTGACGATATCCCATCTTACCACTACAGTAGATGTCGTGAAATGTTGTTATTATTATTATTATTAGTAGTAGTAGTAGTAGTATTAGTATTAGTATTAGAATTATTATTAGTATTGTTATTACTATTGTCATTATTCTTATTGTTATTATTACTATTATTGTCATCATTATTATTATTATCAGTTATTATTATCATTATTTTCAATATTGGTTCTTTATATTTTCAGATTACTTAGTTTATTGAAAGACTAGACTGAGTATGATATATATAATTAGCCCTAATAGGAAGATGTGTTAGTTAGCTAGTTAATTCAGATATTAATGTGTGTGTGTGTGTGTGTGTGTGTGTGTGTGTGTGTGTGTGTGTGTGTGTGTGTGTGTGTGTGTGTCCCCAGAGAGCCAAATAATGTGTCCCTGTTGTTTTCTTTTGTTTTTTTAGTTAGATAAGAGAGTCTGTCTTGTCTTCACCTTGTGTACTGTGTGTGTCGTAAATTTGTCTTCATTCAATATTATCTCGTCGTAAATTTGTCTTCATTAAATTTTATCTCGTCGTTAATTTGTCTTCTTTCATTTTTATCTCGTCGTAAATGTGTCCATTCATTTTTATCTCGTTGTAAATTTGTCTTCTTTCATCTTTATCTCGCGTACTGTGTTTTGTCTTGTCTTAAATTTGTCTTTTTTGTCTTCATGTACTGTTGCCATATTCTGTCTTATAGCTCATTGTATTTTTTCTTCCCTCACGTGTTGTCTTCCATAAAAAACACTCTTGTTTTTATGATGTCTTGTCTTCATTCACCTCCTTTCTTCACACCACTTTTTGTCCTCCCTCACATCTCCTTTTTTTCTTACTCATTGTCTTCACTTCCGTTTTCCTCGTTCGCCTTGTCATTTGTTACATTTTGTCTTCCTTCTCTCACATCTTGTCTTCTCTCACACATATATATATATATATATATATATATATATATATATATATATATATATATATATATATATATATATATATATATATATATATATATATATATATATATATATATATATATATATAATCTTCTACTCATTATCCTCTCTCACTTTTCCTCTGTTGTCTTCTCTCCTCATAAGCCTTGTCTTCTACTACTACTACTTCATGTTCTTGTCTTCCTTCCTTCCTTCCTTCCTTCTTGTCTTCCTTCCTTCCTTCCTTCCTTTCTTGTCTTTCTTTGTGTTTTGGTGTCCACTATTTTTCTGTCCTTTATTGTTCTCCCTCTGAGTTAATTTTGAGACTTTTATTCCCCATGGATGTCTGCCCCCTGCCCCCCCCCCCTCATTCCTCCCTTCACCATCATCATCACCATCATCATTATCATCACCATCATCATCACCATAGGGAGCGCCACCACATCATTCCCATTTATTATTATTATTATTATTAGTAGTAGTAGTAGTAGTATTGTTATTGTTATTGTTATTATTATCATTATTTTTATAATTATTATCATTATTATCTTCATCATCACCAACAACAACAACAACCTCATCACCACCATTTCCCACCACCACCACCATCACTCTAACACACCTCCATCTTCTCCTCCACTCCTATTCCCATCATCATCATCATCTTTCTCCATCTCCTCTCTTCATTCGTTCGTCCTCCTCCTCGTCCTCCCATCCCACTCCTCCTCCTCCTCCTCCACTTCCTCCTCCTCCTCCTCCTCCTCCTCCTCCTCCTCCTCCTCCTCCTCCTCCTCCTCCTCCTCCTCCTCCTCTTCCTCTCGCCCCCAAGGGATGCTATAAGCTAATCCAGGAGTTTTGTCTTGTGTGTTATTGTGTTGGGGCCCAAAAGGATGCCTCAGAGGGTCTAATTGTGGTGGTGGTAGTTGTTGTTGTTGTGGTGGTTGTGGTTGTTGTTGTAGTGTTTGTGGTAGTGGTGGTAATGGTGGTAGTGGTGATGTGGTAGTGATGGTGGTGGTAGTGGTGGGTTTGGTGGTGGTAGTGGTAGTGGTGGTGGTAGTTGTTGGTAGTGGGGATGGTGATGTGGTGATGGTGGTGGTGTAGATGATGCTGGTGGTAGTGGTAGTGGTGGGTTTGGTAGTGATGGTGATATTAGTGGTAGGTAGTGTGGCTATGGTGATGATGAAGATGTGGATATGAAGGAGGGGGAGGATAAACAGAAGGAAGAGAAAAAAAACTTATGAAAAGTGGAGAGGAAAGAGAAAGGGAGAAAAAAAAATGATGGATGAAAAGTGGAGGGAGAAGAGAAGGGAAGGGAAAAAAATTAAGTTGGTCGTAGATACCCCTGAAGAAAATTAATTAACCAAGAGAAGAAAAGGCATTGATGAAACAGGAAAAAAATATAAGGTGGTAAAAGGTATATTATTTATTGAGGAAGATGTGTAGGAGGATGAGGATGGAAGAAGAGGAGGAGGAGAAGGAGGGGATGAAGGGGAAGAGGAAGGAAGATGAAAAGGAAGTGTCAGGGAGGGGGAAGAGGAGGTGAAGAGAGGGGGAGGAAAGGAGAAAAATACATAGGGGAGAAGAAGGAGAAGGAGAATGAGGAGTAAGTGGTACTGGGGAGGAGAAGGAAGAGGAGGAGAAGGAGGAGGAAGAGGAGGAGAAAATAGTACTATGGAGTAGGAGGAGAAGGAGGAGGAAGAGGAGGAGGAGAAGAAGAAGAAAGTCGTACTGTGGAGGAGGAGGACAAGGAGAAGAAAGTGGTACTGGGAAGGAGGAGAAAGTGGCACTGAGGAGGAGGAGGAGGAAGAGGAGGAGGAGGAGGAGGAAGAGGAGGAGGAAGAGGAGGAGGAGGAGGAGGAGGAAGAGGAGGAGGAGGAGGAGGAGGAGTAGGAGGTTTAGGAGGAAGAGGAGAAGGATTGATTAGAAAAGGACGATCCAATAACAATATATCTACAGTAGTGGTCCTTAAGAGGATGCTTCAGGGAGAGAAAGAAGGAGAAGAAGTTGGAGAAAGAAAAAAGGAGGAGGAGAGGGAGGAGGAGAAGGAAGAAGAAGAAAGAGATGCTGCTTAAAGAGAATGAGAAGGAGAGGGAAAAAGAAGAGGAGAGGGATGAGGAAAAGGAAGAGGAGAAGGAGGCTGCTTAATGAGAAGGAGAGGGAAAAAGAAGAGGGAGAGGAAGAGGGAGACAAAGGAGGAAGAGGAGAGAGAGGCTGCTTTAAGAGAGGGAGAAGATGAGTTCATAATTTGGAAAAACTCTTTAAGAAAATTTGCATAACACTATTTTTTTGACCTGCAATACTTCCACACTTAGACAACCATAACATACACACAGTTCAGAGTTTTATATTGTGGGTAAACAGGAGTGATACTGACTTCTTAATTAAGGGGGTGTGGGAGTAGGGGACAGGCTTTGGGTTTTTTGGGGGGTGCGGGAGTAGGGAGACAGGTTTGGGTTTTTTGGGGGGTGCGGGAGTAGGGAGACAGGTTTGGGTTTTTTGGGGGGTGCGGGAGTAGGGAGACAGGCTTGGGGGGTTTAGGGGGGGTGCGGGAATAGGGGACAAGCTTTCTACCCCCTCCCCCCACCCACCCCAAGCCTGTCCCCCAATTCCCACACACCCTTAAAGGACCCTGTGATGTAGTCAAAATATTGGGGTTAAATGAGTCCTTCAAATATTACCACGAAACACACACACCTACAGTATATGGAAGGTGCAGAGTATACTTTTGGTACATTGGAGTGCCTTGATTCCACCAGAGTATGCCAGAAAACAGCTAACAAAAATAATGGTGTTCTAGAGTTGTTTGGAAAAGTTTGGAGGATTCAGTTGCTCCAGATTTACCAAACACTTTACTATGCCCTTTAATTCCTTCAACACAATGGGATTTTTGAAACATGTTGGCGTGGCTTGTCCAAGAAGATAATTTATGATATTTTTGTCTTTCAATAAACCCCATTTTCAAGAATTATAGTCATGAAAATTTACTGCATTTTTGTTAATAGTGGAGAGAAAACGAAAGGGTAAAATTATATGAGAATATGTTTAGTATTTGTTCCCTGCTGATTTAAAAGGTGAATCCAATTAGCATTAATCAGTGAGATGAGACGAGCCTGCATTATTTTGAACATGTGAACATTTTAGTATAATTGACTTAGTTGTTTTTTGTTTACCTTTAAAGCGGAGAGACTGATCAGGACAGGGAAGGTTATCTACACACACACACACACACACACACACACACACACACACACACACATACACATACACATACACAAACACACATATATACCTCTAAACACACAAACATTTCCCTTTACCAACAAACCTTCACCTCTAAGCACACAAACATTTACCTTTAAACACAAACGTCCTTTACCAACCAATAGTAAATCAACTCCTTAACTTCATATTTTAACAACACACACACACGTTCAGGACAGACAGCTTCAGACACAATAACAACTATAGTTAATTAAATTTGCATATTTTTATCCGGAAGTGCATCATGGTTAATTAGATGAAGGAAACTTAACAAAAAAACTCCACAATTCATCCACTCTGGAAGTAAAAAAATTCTGTACATGGGTTTTAGCTTCGGGAAATAATAATAGAGAAAGATAAATAAATGTCAAACAATAACATTTTCTTTGAAGGTTTGTATAAGGCAAGTGTATAAGAGGTTACACAATTCACATATCCTCTATAATAATACACGTCTGCTGTTATAGT
>JAWZYT010003112.1:30000-40000 GCA_034508575.1 Petrolisthes manimaculis | reverse complement strand
ACTTCACTATCATTCCTTCCTTCATCCCTGTGGTTATCAAGACCATAAGTTAACTGTCTAAGTCATGAATAAGCTCCACTTTTACTCTTGCCTTCTTTTCTTCTGTACTGCATGCATGGGGGATCAATTTTCTTCATTCCAGAGTGTAATAATCATTTTCTTCATTCTTTGCCCACGTTATACACACAAAAATTGTCTTCTTTTCTCTGGACCTGTTTCCTCGTCACATCACGTCTGTCTTTATTCTTTCCTTCCTTCCTTCCTTCCATATTTTTTTCGGTTCCTACAGTAGGTTAGTGAAGTTAAAAAAACAAGTATCGCCATCGTGTGTATGTTTGTTTGTTTGTCAGACTGTAAATACGTATCACCATTGTTTGTGTGTGTTTGTTTGTTGGTCAGATTGTAAACACGTATCATCATCGTTTGTGTGTGTTTGTCAGAATGTAAACATGTATCACCATCATTTGTGTGTGTGTGTGTTTGTCTGACTGTAAACACATATCACCATCATTTGTGTGTGTGTGTTTATTTATCAGACTGTAAACAAAACCCCGATACATTTTAAGATGGAGACTGACGGAACACAGTGGGAAAAAAGTTTGGGATATGAAAACAAAAATGTAATGTGTTCTTTTTTTGTAATATTGCTCATTACTGTTATCTGTCTCCATCCTGCTTACGTTTTGTTATGATAATTTTATTTCCTGTATCTCGCCTCCTGTAACCCAGCGATTAAAATTATTCTATTCATTACCTCTCTCAGTTTCATCCTGGCTATTATTATTATTATTATTATTATTATTATTATTATTATTATTATTATTATTATTATTATTATTGTTATTATTATTACAGTATTATTATTATTATTATTATTATTATTATTATTATTATTATTATTATTATTATTATTATTATTATTATTATTATTATTATTATTATTAACTCTGGCCTTTATCCACTCTCACTCGCATTCGTACTCGCCTGCTTACTTATTTACTCACACACGTATCTTAGTTACTCTCTCACTCTCATTCATCCACTCACTCATACACCCACTCACTCATTCACCCACTCACTCATTCACCCACTCACCCACTCACTCATACACCCACTCACCCACTCACTCATACAACCACTCACCCACTCACCCAGTTCAAGGTATCCAGCACCGCTTATCAATAATGATGAGGAGACCCACCTTAGACAAACATAGATAAAGTTGACCTACTGTGTGTGTGTGTGTGTGTGTGTGTGTGTGTGTGTGTGTGTGTGTGTGTGTGTGTGTGTGTGTGTGTGTGTGTGTGTGTGTGTGTGTGTGTGTGTGTGTGTGTCCCCCGTACCCTGAATTATCCTCCCTTTCCCCCTTCTCCAGTCCACCCCTTCTCTCCCTATCCCTAACCCCCTTCTTCAGTCCACCCCTCCCTTCCCTATCCCTACCCCTTAATCAGTCCACCCCTTCTCTCCCTATCCCTACCCCTTCCCTATCCCTACCCCCTCCCTATCCCTACCCCCTCCCTATCCCCCTTCATCCCCCTTCCAACGACCGCCGCCTAATTCCAAATTCCTGTCACGAAAGCTAATTCTTGCGGTGTGTAATTAATGGAAAAGAAGTGACTAGTGGTGTGGAACTCTGGATTCTACTCCACACACACCATTTTTAAAGCTGGAACGATGGAGTGTTGGTATAGGAGTGGGAGTAGTGTGGTGGTGGTGGTGGTGGTGGTGGTGGTGTGTTGGGGTGTGGAGAAGGGGTGGAGTGGTGGTGGTGGTGTGTATGGAGTAAGTGGTGGTGGTGGTGGAGTGTATGGAGTAAGTGGTGGTGGTGGAGTGTATGGAGTAAGTGGTGGTGGTGGTTTGGAGTGGGAGTAGTGTGGTGGTGGAGGTGGAGTAGAGAGGTAGTAGTGGTGGAGTAGAGGGAGGAGAGTGGTATAGGACAAAGTGGAGAGTAGTGTGGTGGAGAGTTGAGGGTGGAGTTGGGTGGAGTTAAGTGGTGGATTCTGTAGTGAGATGAAGTCCTAAAGGGAAAAAAAAAAATATATATATGGGAAAATGTAATGTATATTTTTGTGACATTGTTAAAACGTTCAGCTACGTAAACAACAATAGGTCACAAGCCTAAAGCTATATTTTTATTTTATATATATATTTTTTTTTTTTTTTTTTTTTTTTTTTTTTTTTTTTTTCCAAGAGAAGGGGAGACATGAATTAAAATGATTTGCAGCGAATGTTTTGAAAAAGATATTGTCGTTCCAACCCATTGCTTGATTTAGTTTATTATAATTCATTAATCACAGGGCTCTGATAATTAGGATATGGGATAATTAATTACCTGAATCATTAGTCGGCTGCTCTTTTTTTTTTTTTTTTTTTTTTTTTTTTTTTTTAACCTCCAGGATTAATCAAAACGTGACAGGATGAGTGTTTGATATTAAAGGGATGTTTGTTTTAGGGTTGAATTGTTTGTTTGTTTGTTTGTTTTTTCGGTTGTGTTGATTTGATTTAGGAGGACTCTGGAGGACTCTCATTTACACATTAGGGGAAGGAAGGAAGGAAGGAAGGAAGGAAGGAAGGAAGGAGGGAGAAGGAGTAGAAATGTATATGAAAGTGATAAATGAGAGAAAGTAATATGGTGGACAGAAAGAGAGAGAGAGAGAGAGAGAGAGAGAGAGAGAGAGAGAGAGAGAGAGAGAGAGAGAGAGAGAGAGAGAGAGAGAGAGAGAGAGAGAGAGAGAGAGAGAGAGAGAGAGAAAGAAAGAGAGTAATATGGTGGAGAAAGCGAGAATGAAAGAATGAGCGGATGGGGAACTAGAGGGAAAGGAAAACAAAAAAGAATGAGGAGGGGAGAGGAAGGAATGAAGGGAGAGTCGCCCCAGAGAGAAATATAAAGTATAGAACCCCTTTTAAAATTTCTAATGAGTGTTTTGACAGATTTAGCCCTGAGTAGAAACTGGACCAAACACAAAGTGGAGGAAAAAAACTTGAGATACATTTAGTGGGGACGACGGCAAACCCCATTTACTACCATAACAAAATACCCAGCACACAAAATACAGAGAGAGAGAGAGAGAGAGAGAGAGAGAGAGAGAGAGAGAGAGAGAGAGAGAGAGAGAGAGAGAGAGAGAGAGAGAGAGAGAGCGAGAGGGAGGGAGAGAGGGAGAGAGAGGAATATGGTGGACAGAAGGAAAGAGAGAGAGAGAGAGAGAGAGAGAGAGAGAGAGAGAGAGAGAGAGAGAGAGAGAGAGAGAGAGAGAGAGAGAGAGAGAGAGAGAGAGAGAGAAAGAGAGAGATTAATTGGTGAAGCACGCACACTATTCTGTATTTTCACATTTACAATACAGAAGTGTCTTGTAATATTAATGAGAGGGGAGGTACTGTACAGCCGGCAACATGAATTCGTATCCATCTCTTGTACTTACTAGTGCTGATATGACCAGATAGTTGCATTCACAACCAGTTTTTATTCCATCAACATACGTAATATACCATATGAGAACTATATCTGTCATCTCTGTATTAAAATTGTATTACAACATCACCTTATGAACCAATAAATATCACAGAAACCAACAGTTATAGTTTCGTTCCGTTTCTGGAAGCCGTTTCATTGGAGTGTGTTGTAGGACTATTAACCACTTCAATAATGATCCTCCTGGCTCCCTTTTGGGGGTCCGAGCATCTGCGCCACTTCGGTCAACCAGACTTGGTACAGCCATGGCTGATAGTGCTTGACCAGGCTCCAAGGAGTGTTGGTGAGCAATTGAACACAGTTCGAACAAGTGAATTTTCCAAACCATTCTCAACGTTGAGAGAGGTTTATAATATTCACTTTTTCGAACTCTGTTCAGTTACTCTCCAACACTCCTTGGAGCCTGGTCATGCACTATCAGCCATGGCTGTACTGCTCGGCCTGACAGTCTGGGGAACAACAACAACAACAACAACTGCAGCAACAACATTAACAGCAAGAACTACAACAACTGTAGCAACAACAACAACAACAACAACCATGACTTTACTGTACACACACATCCCACTCCGACTTAGTTGCTGCGTGTGTAAATTCACTTGGCAACATTTTTACCATCTTATGTTTATCTTGGAATAATAATATAATGTAAACCTACGGACCACTGCAGACCAGACCAGACCACACCACACCAGACCACTGTGTAAACTGTATATTATATATTATAGAGGATGTAGCTTTAAGGGGAGGATACATAGGTGGTAAATCCGGAGCAAATTATTCCTCCAAACTATTCCGGGCAACAGGTCACCATTATTTTTCTTCCTGTGGTTCTGTTTTCTGGAATACTTTGGAGGAATCAAGGCGCTCCAATGTACCTAAAGTATACTCTCCCCTTAAGGAATAATGACCCTGTGATCGTGTATGAAAATTGGTTTGCTTCTGATTCCTCCTGACCACGCCACGAAACAAGCTCCTTCCCTATAGTTGGTGTTCCGTGACAATATTTGAAGGACTCTTTTACCTCCATTTTTCCTACTACATCACTGGAGCCCTTAATAATAATAATAATAAAAAGGTTTACATATTGTTGAGATAAAACTACAATAATATTAATACTATTTCCTGCAAACAAATGGACTTGGGCTTAGAAAACTGTGGACAGACACATTAGACTATATTGCAGTGCAGTGTGTGTGTGTGTGTGTGTGTGTGTGTGTGTGTGTGTGTGTGTGTGTGTGTGTGTGTGTGTATGAGATAGAGAAAGTGAGAGAGAGAGAGAGAGAGAGAGAGAGAGAGAGAGAGAGAGAGAAAGAGAGAGAAAGAGAGAGAGAGAGTGAAATAATGAGGAGGAATAATGCAATGATGATGAGGAGGAGGGTTTTAAAAGAAGAATTTCCGCCAGCACCTAAGTTCATTTGAATATTATATGCCCACATAATTATACACCACTTCAAGACTTTATTTTGCGTACTCATAAACGTGTGCATAGGAAATGTTGCACGTGCATTTGTTACCGCTCTTAGGAAAGGGAAAATGAAGAGAAGAAGAAGAAGAAGAACGATACTGTTGATAAATTGACCCACGAACGAAAAAAGTAAGATAAATAAAAACTAAATACTATATATAAATAAAAACTAAATACTATATATAAATAAAAACTAAATACTATATATAAATAAATGTAACTGTAATAAAAACAGGCTTACTTCAGGCTTACTTCAGACTACCAGATCCTCCACAATTGTAATAAAAAAAAACAGGCTTATTTCAGGCTAACTTCAGGCTATCACAACCTCCAAATTATGTTTAAAAAAAAAAGTCTTCAGTGAACTTTTTTAATCCCAAATGGGGTTATTGCCAGCGATGGTATGATTAATTAATTCTTAGAGTATATTGTAATTCCCTTAACCTCTGAAGCAACTTTATTTACTATTATCGTTATTTATTTTTATTATTATTATTATTATTATTATTATTAAAAAAAAAAAAAATTGTGTGGTTGTGGTTATTGTTGTTGGTGTTGGTGTTTTTGTTTTTGTTGTTGTTGTTGCTGTTGTTGTTGTGGTTGTTGTTGCTGTTGTTGTTGTGATTGTTATAATTTTTCTTTTTCTATTTTTTTTTTGCCTCATCATAGTTAGACAGGGAGGGTCATTAACTTCAAAATTGGCCAACAGAATAATGACGCCTCCCCTGGTAATATAGAACACAGAGAGAGAGAGTTTTTTTTTTTTTTTTTTTTTTTTTTTGCCACCACTCGACCATCCTTCCGTCATCCATCCTTCCTTCCCCCATCCTCATCCCCACGACCCCCCCACACACACACCCACGACCCCACTCACCATCTACCCCTTCCTTCCTTCCCCCATCCTCACCTCCACGACCCCCACACACCCATCCACGACCCCACTCACCATCTACCCCTTCCTTCCTTTCCCCATCCTCACCTCACCCATCCCATAAAACTTTGCCACCACTCACCACCATCTACACCTTGCTTCCCCCATCCTCATCCCCCACGACCCCCATCCCCCAACCCCCCCTATCCCCCAACCCGACCCCCATCCCCCAACCCCCCCCCATCCCCCAACCAACCCCCCCCCATCCCCCAACCCCCCCATTGTCAAGGCAGTGTTGTGTGGCCCTCTGGGAAATTTGAAATATGGGGAGTGAGTGCGTGTGCCGGCAACGTTTCTCCTCGAGTGCACGCCATTGGGGGGGGGGGGTTAGGGGGGGGCGGGTAGGGAGGGTGCTTGATGGGGGGGGTAGTAAGTGGGTGGTAGGGTGATGGGGGGGGTGTTGGGGTAGTAAGTGGGTGGTAGGGTGATGTTGGTTGGGTGGGGGTTGGGTTATAAGTGGGTGATGAGGGTTGTGGCTTTGGGGGAGGGGGGGAGGTAGGGTGATGGGGGTATATTGGGGTAGTAAGTGGGTGGAAAGGTGATGTGGGTATTGGAAGTTGGGTAGTGACTGGGGTGGTAGGGTGATGGGGTTGGGTGTGTGTTTTTCGAGCCAATATTTGAATGACTCGTTTACCTCCAATTTGCTGACTACATCACAGGGTCCCTTATGTACAATTCCTCCAAACACTCCTCCTTCAAGTGTTACTCCTCCAAACACTCCTCCTTCAAGTGCTACTCCTTCAAACACTCCCCCTTCAAGTGCTACTCCTCCAAGCCCTACCCCTTCAAGTGCTACTCCTCCAAGCCCTACCCCTTCAAGTGCTACTGTTCCAAGCCCTGCCCCTTCAAACACTCCTCCTTCAAGTGCTACTCCTCCAATCCCTACCCCTTCAAGTGCTACTGTTCCAAGCCCTGCCCCTTCAAACACTCCCATTTCAAGTGCTACTTCTCCAAGCCCTGCCCCTTCAAACACTCCTCCTTCAAGTGCTACTCCTCCAAGACCTGCCCCTTCAAACACTCCCACTTCGAGCACCACTACTTCCTCAGCCTTGAAACTTTGGTGCGTAGATTTTTACAAATTACTGCGTTGGGGTGCACACACATTTTTCATAAGAATTCTTAACATTAATCAAGAATTATCTAGAATTTGTGCCACTTCATCTCGACCCAATTTTCTTCTTCTGTTCCTTTTCGCTACGAACTTTACTTTTCCCCGGGTTATTATGCGGTAAGCACAGAGCAGTTGGGCTACATTATGTGAACACAGGTTGTTATTATACCTCGCTGTGAAAGAGAAAACCAAACTAATGCTTCCTGTCACTACTCTTGGAAATCAACGTGTGCTCCTTCCTTCCCTAGCAATCTTAAGTGGGTAAGATAATGCAGTGTTTGGGGGTAAATGTGGAGCAACTGATTCCTCCAAACTATTCCAAGCAACAACAGAACAAACACCATTATTTTGTGTTGGTAAATGTGGAGCAACTGATTCCTCCAAACTATTCCAAGCAACACAAGACTAGGAGTATACCTATTCACCTAGTCCTGTTTCCTGGGAGACTATGGAGGAATGAAGAGCTCTAAATATTTACCAAAGAGTAGATAATAATATACCCCCATCATTATCATGTAGTAATAAAATTGGAGGTTATGGAGTCCTACAAACATTGCCACGAAACACCACCACCTATAATATTGAAGGAGCATGTTGTTTCGTGGCATAGTCAGGAGGAATCAGAAGCCACCACCAACTATACTCTATTCAAAACTTGTGTTCCATTTTCCTCTATCTATCTGTCTCTATTTCTATCTATATCTTTATATCTATATCTATTTCTATCTATATCTTTCTATCTATCTCTATCTGTCTCTATTTCTATCTATATCTTTATATCTATATCTATTTCTATCTATATCTTTCTATCCATCTATATCTATTTCTATCTATATCTTTCTATCTATCTCTATCTGTCTCTATTTCTATCTATCTCTTATCTGTCTATCTATCTATCTATCTATCTATCTATTTCTATTTATCTAAGCATAAGAGGCCAAAAGGAACACAAGTTTTGAACAGACTATAGTTCTCCTACACAATCACAGAGGAGGGAGGGGGTCCTTTAGACTTCGCAGAATATTCGTATGTGTATGTGTGTGTGTGTGTGTGTGTGTGTGTGTGTGTGTGTGTGATGGAGATGATTGGTAGGTTGGATTTATGTCACATTATTCCTGTTATTATTATTATTTTTATCATCACGGGGCCAATACTGTAATCTCTCTTGCATACATATGATTCTCTCTTTGATTTGGATTAAAAGTTGCAGCATTATATTTATTGTGGTTGGTGGGTAGTAAGTCTCACAAAAAAAAAAAATAAATAAAGAATGAAAACACACACACACTCACACACACACACACACACACACACACACACACACACACACACACACACACACACACACACACACACATCTTGTTACCTCATGAACAAGACATAATAATCAAAATAATAACTCGGCCCCCTTACAACACTACACGTTATTATTTACATTATACAACACTATTCATTATATATTATACGGTACATTGTATACAACACTATATACATCACACATCATACCACACCTTACGAGGCTTTTTATTTTTACTGTATATTTTATTTTTACTTACCGGTATAATACACTCTCCACCCACTCCTAACTAACCCATAAATGTGGTACAGTTGGACACATGTATGGGTGGTACAGCCCAGGTGATAGATACTTGTCCCATTTGTGTAACCATTGTGTGTCTATTATCAGGTACTTGCTTTTTATTACCATCCTCAATACTGACTTCTGCCCCTGATGTCTCCTATTTGGCACTAAGAAACACACACACACACACACACCATCCTCAGTACTGACTTCTGCCTCTGATGTCTCCTATTTGGCACTAAGGATCTTGATATTGAGAGAAATTGACCATCTTTCGCTTGGGCTGTACCACCCATTCATGTGTCCAACTGTACTTACATTAGAGTGCCTTGATTCCTCCAAATTATTCTAGGGAACAAGACCACGTGAACAAAAAATAATGGTGGCCTGTTGCTTGATATTGTCTGTAATACCTACCCAGTTAAAAGTATAGAAACGTACATGGACACAGGGAGGAGTGAAGGGAAGGTGTGTGTGTGTGTGTGTGTGTGTGTGTGTGTGTGTGTGTGTGTGTGTGTGTGTGTGTGTGTGTGTGTGTGTGTGTGTGTGGCTGAATGAATACAATTTTTAGTGGCTGTACATGGTTTCCAATTGGCGTGTGTGTGTGTTTCCTGCCCTGCCGCTCTACCCATCCGACCATACATGTGTTTCCTGCTCTACCCAATGTTTTGACTCCACAATTTTACTCTCGTGAATATATCGTTTATTTTTTTTTTATTTATTTTTTTTTTTTGCATTCTTGAATATCCTTTTTTTTTTTTTTTTTTTTTTTCCATCCTTGAATATCCGGTTTTATTATTGCACCGTGTATTGTACCGTCGCTTTATCTGTCGTGTCGTATTGTTCTAGTTATTGAGTGTACCGTGTTATGAACTGTACCGTGTTTCTCATAGTGTACCATATGTGTTTCTCATAATGTACCGTACGTGTTTCTCATCGTGTACCGTACGTGTTTCTCATAATGTACCGTGTTTGTTTCTCATAGTGTACCGTATATGAGACTTTGCATGGTATTGTTGAGGGTAGTATAGTGTAGTTGTTATTGCAGGCCAATGATAATATCGATTTACATAACTCATTCTGCAACACGACGAATGAATTATGACACCATGCACTTCTCTCTCAACTCAATAATCCATACTTGCAATGATGTACAGTCAAGAGCACTAATACGTTTACTACTACACATTTGGTTGAAGATTTGAACACTCTGACTATTATTATTATTATTATTATTATTATTATTATTATTATTATTATTATTATTATTATTATTATTATTATTATTATTATTATTATTATTATTCACCAATGAAGTAATTCCAATGGAGATCTTATTTTGCATTTTATTTATTTACTGTTTCTCTAGGTATTCGAAGCACACCTGGATATTTGTTATAGTGCTTGTGACTTGACTGTACACACACACACACACACAC
>JAWZYT010003112.1:20000-27500 GCA_034508575.1 Petrolisthes manimaculis | reverse complement strand
TTAGACCCTGCTATGAGTACAGGGGTCTACATATTTCTCGGGTGATGTTTTCTTAATTGTAGGTTGTATATGTACCTGTATATTTCCTGAAGACACGTATTTCATTTTTGCAATTGGCCATTGTTGATTTGTTGTACAATTGCTTGAGAAATCAGTCATATGTTAATGTTGTCTTGCCATACGTTTCTCCCTACCTGTTTGTTTTTTAAGTTAAGTGAACCGTAAGAATTACCTACTCTCACACTGCTAATCAGAGACTCTCATTATCGTGAGCACTCAAAGCTCATCAACTAACCTGTTATATTTCGAGCATACAAAACTCATCATTTTATTTAATATACAGGTATAGTACAACTCTGTTATAATGTGACCATGCCAAACTTATAAAAGTACTCAGCTATGATCTCTTAGTGCGTATTAGTGGGAATATTGCCTGATCTAAAGCTATATCGGCACATTATGATTCGAAGTTTTCATCAACTATAGTGGTTGATCCCAAGTTTATAAATTAATTGAACAAATTTTTCATTCAAATTTGCAATCCAGGAGCAAATAAGGGTGGAAGATTATCCATCTACTAGCTGTCACTGTTTTTTAATGTGTCTATTATCGTGTCCAATTCATCTATAGTTTAGGTTGGACTCTTGTCATAGATGTACAGGTGCTAGCTAACTGGGTGCGTGTGGGATAATTCTAATTCCTTCATGCTGTTTCGTTAATTAATAAGACTTTAGCAATTTATTTTCAACCTTGTCTTCAATCTACTTCATATTGATCACTAAGAGATCATGGCACTTGTGTAAAGCAGGTTGTCAAAACGGTAGGTTAAGTAAGGTTGGAATCTTTCTCGGTAAAATGTCCGATTTTGACGTGACAACCTTTGTCCTTAATCCTTCAGTGGACGAGTTTATAAGTACTGAAATACGTAAGGATGATTTAAAATTCATTGCTACCTCTTTCAAGCTTGAGTTTCAGGCTGATGTTAGGAAGGCAGAGCTGAAGAGGTTAATCATAAAGCATTTAGGTGGTAAGGATATTCGAGATGACCTCTCGGTTGCTTCCGTTAATGATTCACAGACATTGTTAGAAATAGAGAGGCTTAAGTTTGAAACTTTAAGGTTTAAAGTTGACTATGAAAGGGAAGAAAGAGAAGAAAGAAAGTTGGAAAGAGAGCACGAGCTAAGAGTGCTAACATTAAAGCAGAAGAGTGATAGTGAGAAGTCAAACTATTTTGATGTGAGTCGGTGTACAAAACTAATCCCTCCATTTTCTGATTCAAATCCTGAAGCCTTCTTCAGAGAATTTGAATCGACTGCTACTCATTTTAATTGGCCTAAGGAACACTGGGTTTGGCTAGTTAAACCTAAATTAACAGGGAAAGCTCTTAATGTTTGTGAGGAACTTCAAACTACTACTACATATGATGAATTAAGGGAAGCCATACTTGCCTCATATTCTATTACTACAGAGGGTTATAGGCAGGCATTTAGAAATTTGAGTAAACTTTCCCATCAGACCTATACAGAGTTTGCATCTGAAAAACTAAGACTATTTAAGAGCTGGTTAAAATCAGCTGGTGTCACAACATTTGAGGAAATGGTCAACCTTATGGTTTTTGAGGAAGTAAAGAGAAAGGTTCCACACCAAATTATGTTACACCTGATAGACAAAGAGGAGACCGATCTTCTAAAGGCAGCGAGATTGGCAGATGTTTTTTCCCTTGTCCACCGTCACACTCTTGGGGATAAGAGAAAGGTTGCTTATAATGTACAGTCTTCTGCAGGATCGAGATCAGGACCAGGAGACCTAGCTAAAGAATTACCTCAAACATTCCCTATCAGCAAATTACCATTTTGTAAATTTTGTAAAAAGGAAGGCCATTTCATTAAAGACTGTCCTGATCCCAGATGTAAAGTCTCTAAACAAAGTATCTTCACTAAACCCCTTGCTGCTACTAATGTAACTCATGAATCGAAAGATTTGTTTAAAGCTTTCAGGTCTCAGGGTACTGTATCCACTGGTTTTAATGATAGGAAATTTCCTGTAAGAGTGGTTAGAGATACCTGTTGTGCACAAACTGTAATAACTAATAATGTATTACCTAAGATAGAGGAATATTTCACAGGCGAAAAGGTGTACTTAGATGTTATAAAACACCGCACTCCAGTTAATCTAGCTAAAGTTTACTTGGAGTGTGACTTGGTTAATGGTCCTGTAACTGTAGGAGTAACTGATGCCCCTCTTCCAATTCCTAATGCAGACCTACTCCTGGGAAATGATTTAGCTGGTGATTTAGTGGTTCCTCGGCTCAAAGTTCAGGATATGCCATCTAATTTTAGTCCTACCCAAGAACTTGAAAATGACCAACCTAATCTTTTCCCTATTTGTGTAATAACTAGAGCTCAAGCTCTAACTCAGGCTCAGACTGAGGAACATCCTCAAGGAGACCTACCAACCTTTAATCTGTCGACTGAATTAATGACACCTGAACAACTAGTTAAACACCAACATCTAGACACTACACTTTCGAAGCTTCACCACCAAGCTGTACCTGAAAAAGACATAGACAAAAACCCCTCATTTTATTATAAGGATGAAATTCTCATGAGATTCCACAGACCACCTGAACTTTCAACTGAGGACACCTGGGCTGAAAACCACCAACTAGTGTTACCATGTTCAGTCAGGAAGAAAATTATGGAGATTGCTCATGACGGATTTGGTGGACATTTAGGAATTAGAAAGACGTACCATAAGTTGTTGAATTTGTTCTATTGGCCTGGGATGAAACGAGATATCACCCAATTCATAAATTCTTGTCATACCTGTCAAGTAATGGGAAGGCCTAATCAAATCATACCACCATATCCATTACAACCTATTAAAGTCCCAACAGAACCATTCTCAAAGATAATCATAGACTGTGTTGGACCCCTACCCAAAACTAAAAAGGGAAATCAATACCTCTTAACGGTTATGTGTCCAACTACCAGGTATCCCGAAGCTTTTCCATTAAAGAACATATCTGCTAAAACAATTGCTAAACATTTGACCCACATGTTCACAACTTTTGGTATTCCACAGGAAGTGCAGAGTGACAGGGGAAGCAACTTCACCAGCAACCTTTTTGTACAGGTTCTTAAGGAGTTGGGAATTAAACAGTCTTTGTCAACTGCTTACCATCCGGAGTCTCAAGGCAGCTTAGAACGGTGGCACCAAACACTAAAGTCAATGCTACGCAAATATTGCAATGAACACCTTGAGTCTTGGGATACAGGTTTGGACTTTATGCTCTTTGCTATTAGGGAAACCCCTCAGGAATCACTAGGTTATTCACCATTTGAGCTTTTATTTGGTCGGAAAGTCAGAGGACCATTAACACTGGTACAGGAGAAGTGGCTTCACCCTCCTCCTGTTGAACCAGTAACAGTGTCAACATTTATGCAAGATCTTCAAAAGACGCTGACTAAAGTGCGTCAGCTTGCAAAAGAAAATCTTGTAACTGCTCAGAGTAAGATGAAAGTTCATTTTGATAAAACAACAAAGCTCAGAGAATTCAAAATAGGAGATAAAGTCCTTGCCTATCTTCCTATTCCTGGTTCTCCCATGTCAGCTAGGTATAAAGGTCCATATGAAATTCTTAAGAAAGTAAATGATACAAACTATGTGATAGCCACTCCTGATAGAAGAAAACATACTCAGGTGATGCATATAAACTTACTGAAATTATATGTAACTAGGGATCCTGCAGATGACTATAAGAGACTACCATGTACAGCCATAAATGTATTAGATAATATGACAGATATTCTGGATGTAATCACGCTAGATAATAGTTCATCTAATTCAAACATTATGTCAAACTTACCCTCATTCCTGGTACACCTGACTCAGGAACAAAAGTCAGATATCATAAAGTTACTTCACAGATATCCAAATGTAACTTCAGATACACCAGGCTCTTGTAATGTTATGCAACATGATGTTGAATTAATACCTGGAACCAATCCTATTCGCCAGGTACCTTATCGCATCCACCCTCAGAAGAGACAACAGATGAAAGAAGAGGTAGACTACCTACTGCAGACTGGTCTGGCGGTTCCCAGCTCTTCACCTTGGGCATCTCCATGCATACTGGTTCCCAAGGAAGGGGGACAGCTTCGACTATGTACAGACTACAGAAGAGTTAATGCTGTGACTGTGCCAGACTCTTATCCCATACCTAGAATAGATGATCTAGTAGATTCTGTAGGAAAA
Organism: Petrolisthes manimaculis; assembly: GCA_034508575.1. NCBI lineage: Eukaryota > Metazoa > Arthropoda > Malacostraca > Decapoda > Porcellanidae > Petrolisthes > Petrolisthes manimaculis. Next base: position 23,243 of record JAWZYT010003112.1, on the reverse strand, counting down.
TCTAGATTCATTTCTAAAATTGACTTACTGAAAGGTTATTATCAAGTTAGGTTAACGGAAAAGGCTCAATTAATATCTGCTTTCGTTACTCCATTTGGCCTGTACCAATATGTAGTCATGCCATTTGGAATGCGAAACAGTCCTGCTACCTTTCAAAGGATAATGAACTATCTTTTTCAAGAGCTGGAAGGAGTTCATGTTTATTTAGATGACATTTTAATCTTGGCTAATACCTGGTCTCAACACCTAGAGCGACTGTCAGCTGTTCTTCAGAAGTTGGATGCTGCCCAGTTAACCATCAAGCTGGCCAAGACCACCATCTGCACGGCTACAGTCACATACCTGGGGCACGTGATAGGGCAGGGGCAAGTTTGTCCTAAGGAAGCCAACGTCTGCGCTATCCTGGACTACCCTCCGCCCACCAGCCGCAAGGCTCTCATGCGCTTCTTGGGGATGGCGGGGTTCTACAGACGGTATTGCCCTAACTTCGCCGGTGTTGCTGCTCCACTTACTCAACTTACCAGTGGGAAGGTAGTTTTTAAGTGGACAGAAGCTTGCCAGACATCATTTGACCAACTGAAAAACTTCCTGGCTGGTAAACCTGTACTTGCTGTTCCCGACTTTCAACGCCCTTTCATCCTTCACACAGACGCCAGTGACCTTGCAACTGGATCTGTCCTACTACAAGAAGATGAGGAGGGTGTTCTGCATCCTGTAGCATACCAGTCTTCAAAGCTGAACAAACATCAACTTTCGTATAGCACTATTGAGAAGGAACTACTCAGTATAGTCACAGCTATAAAGAAGTTTGAATGCTATCTGTACGGAGGTCCATCTCTCAAGATATTTACGGACCATAATCCTCTAACCTTTCTGGAGCGGAACAAGACTTCAAATCAGCGATTGTTGCGGTGGTCCTTGTTCCTACAACCGTACAATCTGTCTATCCATCACATAAGAGGAAGAGATAACATCATTGCTGACGCATTGTCCAGAACCTAGTCACCAACATGTGGAGGGCCATCGCCTTCTAACTTAAAAGCCGAATCTCCCTGATATTCGCCTTCTTTGAGGGGGAGGTGTTACGACCCTGTCCCTCCACCTGTGTTTGTTAGCCTGTCCAGTAGTAGTGGTGGTGACAGACCTATTAGAATATCCACTAAATTATTCCATGTACTTCTTTAAAAAACTATACAACAACCAAACCATCGACAAAGCACTCCACCTCACCAACCCAGTGAAACACCTGTGAAAACCAACCAACACAAGTAAAGACGGTTCAAATTGGTTCATTTAGTCCCAACCGAGGTGACTTAAGACAGGGAGAGAGGTGGAGGAGTCAGTCTCATCTTGGCAACCATTGGGTGTGCTTACTCCTGGAGGTGACGGAGGACGTAGTGGTAAACAATAATAGTGGATTTTGAACAGCTGTTACCATCTTGCTGCCTGTCAGGTTTTTATTTATGTTGTATTTGTGTGTTAGGTTTAAGGTTAAATATTAATTAATATTGTGTGCAGAAGTGGGTACTTCCTATCTTTGTTGGGGCTCGGGGTTTATATTTTGTCATATATAATATGTATTATGTATTGGATTAAAGGAATTAATTAAACTTTAAAATTTGCTATATTGTTCAGTTCCCTATAAATACTGAACATTGTTGTTGTGGCTTCTTAGTTGGTTGCTCTCTATCCCCTAGATTCCACTAAAATCAGAGTAATTAGCTAGGGGCGTAACAATATATATACACACACTGTACACACACACAAGCACACAAACAAACACACACACACACACTGTACACACACATTCTCACACATTATACTTAACCTTGCCTTTCTTCTTCTCCTTCCTTTTAATTTTACTTGCTATATTTTCCTTTCTTACTTTTCTCTTCTTTCCTTTTTAATTTTACTTTCTATCCTTTCCCTTTCTTCCTATTTTTTTTCCTCTTAATTTTACTTTCTATCTTTCCCTTTCTTCCTATTCTTTTTCCTCTTAATTTTACTTTCTATCTTTCCCTTTCTTCCTCTTCTTTCTTCCTTTTCTTCCTCTTCTCTATTTTCCTTTTAATCCATTCTTCCACCTTCTCCCCTTCTTCCAATCCACGTCTTCAAGTTCTCCAATACACTCATACAGTCGGAATAAAAAGTATGATTTTAATTCCCTTGTGGATGGATAGTGTTAATTTCAATGTAGGCCTATGGGTGGTTTCATTTTTTTTTTTTTTTTTTTTTTTTTTTTTTTGCCGGCTGTATATCAAAATGGGTGAACGTATGTGTTTTTCCTGTCAGTGCCTATATGTGTTTTCTTTTAAGTTTTCTAATCAACCATCCATTCATTCCATTCATTCATTCATCCATCCATCCATCCATCCAGCCAGCCAGACAGCCAGCCAACCAACCAACCAAATAACCAACCAACCAACCAAGCCAAAATGTTTAATACTGTATCTAATCTCATCTTTTTCTCCTTCTACTTCATTCTCCACAAATAGCTAATCCATTTTTTTTATTTTTTATTTTTCATTTGGGTCATTCATTCTTTCTCTTTACTACTATCTATCTATCTATATCCTTTCGTTCTTACCCTTTCCCTTTCTCTTCTAATCAGGGGAGGGAATTGCCAGGTGAATTTCCGCGGCCACTTTTACTCTAAGCCAAGTGGGGGGTTCGGCGTTGTGGTGATTACTCGGCCTGCCTGTTAGTTTATCTAGAGCTCCACATGCTGGGATTTACCGTTTTCTCTTCGGCCTCATGGATTTTGGGCTTTCCTATTTTGCATTTTTTGGATTTTGGTCTTTCCTATTTTGCCTCTTGGATAAAATTTGGGCTTTCCTATTTTGCCTCTTGGATTTTGGACTTTCCTTTCTGCTTCTTGGATTTGGTATTATTTTTTTCCTTCGTTTTGGATTTGGCATTTTTTTTTTTTTTTTTTTTTTTTGCCTTGGATTTTTTTTTCTTCGATTTGGTTTTAGTTTTTTTTCCCTTCGTTTTGGATTTGTTTTTTTTATTTTTCCTTCCTTTTGGATTTGTTTTTAGGTAGGCAGGTAGGTAAGTAGGTAGGTAGGTAAGTAGGTAGGTAGAATAGGGAAGTTACTGTAGAACGGAGAAGAGAAATGACAAATGGGAGATACAGTAATTGGAATACAGAAAGTTTGAACCAATAGTTAACTAGAGTTACATATATAGATACAAACTACACATATATAGTAAAAATACAGCCACAATCAAAAGTAATAACCA
>JAWZYT010003112.1:7500-15000 GCA_034508575.1 Petrolisthes manimaculis | reverse complement strand
TCCCTCTCTCTCTCCCTCTCTACTCTCCTTCCCCTCACGTTCCTTCCCTCCCTCCCTCCCTCCCTCTACTCTCCTTCCCCTCACGTTCCCTCCTTCCCTCCCTCCCTCCCTAATGTTCGCTCCCCCACTCCTAAGATATTTTTCCTGCCGACAGAAATAACAGTAATAATATTCCAGCCTCTCGCCTCCCCACCTGAGAAGTCCCCCACTTTCCCGACTCCCTCAGTCTCTCTTTAACACATTGTAGCCGACTTATGGCTTCATTATGGTGGAGTGGGTGGTACTGAGTATGTTTATGTGGGTGTGGGTGGGTGTGAGAGTGTGTGTGAGAGAGAGAGAGAGAGAGAGAGAGAGAGAGAGAGAGAGAGAGAGAGAGAGAGAAAGAGAACGAGTGTGTGTGTGTGTGAGTGCTTGTGTATATGTGAGAGAGAGAGAGAACGAGAGATAGTGTGTGTGTATGTGTGTGTGTATGTGAGATATTGTGTGTGTGTGTGTGTGAGTGTTTGTGTATATGTGAGAGAGAGAGAGTGTGTGTGTGTGTATGTGAGAGAGAGAAAGAGAACGAGAGAGTGTGTGTGTGACAGACAGACAGACAAACAAACAGAAAGTGAGTGAGATAGAGTATGGAACAAGCCCTGAGAAAGAACAGAGAGATGAAGGATATACTGTAATCTGGTGTGGAGTAGAGCACTATAGTTGACCCATCGACTATCAACCAACCTTTGGGGAAGACTGGCCTATCATTCCTTACTTTGAGAGGATTGATAGTGTGTTGATGTTGTTGTTATTGCCAGTTAATAATTAGGGTGTTGTGTCGTTGTTACTCGGGGTTGGTTTGATGGGAACTCTTCTAGGAATCGTATCAGTCAGTTTAAACACATATATACTGTACATATTCTTCAGGACCTATTCAGTATGTACACTACATAACATTTTTCAGGACGTATAAGAATTTTTGAGCTCGTATTGGCTTCTTTCAGAACTTATACATATTTTTCAGTTCTTATGCAAATGTTTTTCAAGACGTTTAGGCATTTTTCAGCACAGTACTTTATGCATATGTTTTTTTGTTTTTTCCTGTGGTTTAAAATAAAGTAAGTAAGTTTTTCTATGGTCCACCATGTGTTTCTGTGTGTGTGTGTGTCCCCTGCACCTGTTTTTTTCCCCTAATGGCCCCTCGTCTCTCTTCATTAGGAAATATAAAACATCCCCTTGATCGCTCGTTACGGCTCTTCCACACAGCCATTATTTTTCTGGTCTCAGGGAATAACAGATGGGATGAGACGTGAGGGAAGGAGTGAATGGGGTTGTGAGAGAGAGAGTGTAAGGAAGGGCAAGAAAAAGTCTGAAGGGAGAGAGAGGTGGGAAGCAGTGAATGGGGTTGTGAGAGAGAAAGAGTGTACGGAAGGGCAAGGAAATGTTTGAAGGGAAAGGTGGGAAAGAGTGAATGAAGTTGAGAGTGTAAGGGCAATGATAAAAGAAGAGAGGAAAGGGGGTAGATAGAAGGAATGATGGGTGGGATAGAAGGAGGGAAGGAGGAAGGAAAAGAGGGATGGCTGGGATAGAAAAAAGGAGGAGGTAGCTGAAAGGAATGATGGTAGGATAGGAAGGAAATAATAGAAGGATGGGTAGGATGGAAGGAGGGAGGAAGGAAGTAAAGGGAAGAGAGGGGGCTGAATTTAAGTGTAGCCAAAACAGCTGACTACTCTACCACTGACACTAACACTGCTTTAATACTACTCTACCACTGACACTAACACTGCTTTAATACTACTCTACCACTGACACTAACACTGCTTTAATACTACCACTACCACTAATCTAACACTAACACTTCTCTACCATTAACACTTCTCTACCACTAACACTACTCTATCATTACTATACACTACTTTAACACTATACTTTACTACTTCTCTACCACTACCACTAACTCTACCTCCTCCCCAGCTGACTATACTTACAACTAACTCTACTCTACCACTACCACTAACTCTACCTCCTCCCCAGCTGACTATACTTACAACTAACACTACTACTCTACCACTACCACTAACTCTACCTCCTTCCCAGCTGACTATACTTACAACTAACTCTACTCTACCACTACCACTAACTCTACCTCCTCTCCAGCTCACTACTTTAACGACCGCCTAGTGTAAGCCGGCAATTACACTCAGCCCTCCGCCATTACTGTCTCATCTTACGGGAAACACACACACACACACACACACACACTCTCTCTCTCTCTCTCTCTCTCTCTCTCTCTCTCTCTCTCTCTCTCTCTCTCTCTCTATATATATATATATATATATATATATATATATATATATATATATATATATATATATATATATATATATATATATCTTTCCATTTAGTACCACTGAGGACTTCTGTTTCCTGCTATATATTTGATTTATTATTTTATCTATTATTTTTATTCATTTTTTGCTAAGGTTTTTGAGTGAGGCAGCCAACTAACTAACTTGTGTCCTGGGAAAGGGAGGCAGCCAACTATATATAAAAAAAAATTGTCCTGGGAAAATGAGGGAACACTGTAGAAATAAATAAATAAATCCCTTCCATTATAGGATTTCTTCTTGTAAATTAGAGGGACAAGTTGGTGTCACCCACAGTAATTCCCTCCCTAATGAGTCTGACCTGACCTGACCTGTCCTGACCTATCCTGACCTGACGTAACTTAACTTAACCTAACCTAACCTAACTTAACTTAACTTAACTTAACTTAACTTAACTTAACTTAACTTATATTACCATTATTATTATTATTATCATTATTATTATCATTATCATTATTATTATTATTATCATTATTATTATTATTATTATCATTATTTTTGTTATTATTATTGTTATTATTACTATTATTATTATTATTATCATTATTATTATTATTATTATTATTATTATTCGTTAAATGGTAATATTATTCACCAAAACCACCAAGAAATCTTGGCTTTAATCTCTGCTATTATAATTAAAACAACAACACAGAATTACGTAAGACAGGAAAACTTTTTATACACGAGTTTAAAAATAACACAATTCTAAGTTAAGCCCTTAAGGGGGAAATTTTATGTTGGTAAATATGGAGCAACTGAATCCTCCAAAAAATTCCAGGCAACAGAACACCATTATTCCTTGATTCACGATTGATATGATTAAGGATTTTTTAAGGATTTTTTTGGAGATAATGAATCCTCCAAACTATTCCCACCAACAGGCCACCATTATAATTTTAGTTTTCAATTAATGTGGTCCTGTTTCCTGGCAAACTTTGGAGGAATCAAGGCACTCCAATGTATCAAAAGTGTACTCTCCCCTTATAAGATTAATAAAGGAGACTTATTATAAGGGAAAGTTTAAAGGGGAATTCTTTTGTTGTTAAATTGGAAGGGAAGGAAGGGAAGGAAAGGGAGTGTGTGATTCCTCCAACCTTATGTCATGAATACAGACGACCTCAGTGGTACTAATGTGGGGGGGGGGGGCTTTCTATTCCCCTCACTCTCTTTTCCCCTCACTCTCTTCTCCCCTCACTTTCTTCTCCCCTCATTCTCTTTTCCCCTCACTCTCTTCTCCCTTCACTCTCTTCTCCCCTCACTCTCTTCTCCCCTCACTCTCTTCCCCCCTCACTCTCTTCACTCTCTTTATCTTCTCCCCTCACTCTCTTCCTGCACCGCCTCTTCTCCTATCATCTTTTACACACACACACACACACACACACACACACACACCGCTATTCCTTCTCCAGCCTAAGGAACCATCCAAACCACTTAGTATTCCGTTCGCTATTGTGCTCCGCCCCCCGCACCCCCCCGACCCCCCCCCATCCTTCCCATCATGCCCCACTCCTTACTCCATCTATCCCCCCATTCACTCCTCACCCCATCAACCCACCCACTCCTTACTCCATCTATCCCCCCACTCACTCCTCACCCCATCAACCCACCCACCCACTCCTCACTCCATCAATCTACTCATTCCCTTTCCACCCCCCTACCACGGCTCTCTGCCCCCATACCCCACCACCCCCTACCACTGCTCTCTTCCCCCCATACCCCTCCTCCACCCCCCACCACTGCTCTCTGCCCCCAACTCCCTTCCTGTCACTGCCACATGTTCTGATATAAAGGCAACTTCATTTCTCCACTCCAGTTCTCACAGATTTCATTAGTTTACCCTCACTGGGAATATTGTGTTTCAGTTTTAGGTTTTGGGATAAGCTGGAGAGAGGGTGTGTGTGTGTGTGTGTGTGTGTGTGTGTGTGTGTGAAATGAGGGTCAGGCCTGCAAACAACATTATGTACAGTACGTACGATTTCAATAACAAATTTTGGCATGACGCGAAATTTTGAATACACTTTCCTTGTACGGACACATATTTTATTTATATATATATATATATATATATATATATATATATATATATATATTTTTTTTTTTTTTATACTTGATGCCAGTGGTTAGTTACACCGCCCGAAGGGAGGGTGTATTATTTTCGGTGCTGGATATTTATTTATTTATTTATTTATCTGTTCGTGTGTCTGTTTTAAATCTAGCGTCCACATTTTTTGCCGTATGATGTTCATTTTTTTTCAATTGATAGATATTCATCATAAAACGAAATGATTAAATTTTGTACAAAATCGGTCGAAGGTCAGGGTCACAAAAAAATAAAGATAGCAAAGGTCAAGTGGTCGCTGGTATCTTTAAGGGGCGGTTTTGCCATCGAATGATGACTTATTAGTTAGTTAGTAATACATACATACAAACATGCATACATACATACATACACTTTCTTTTTTCTACCGTCGCATATTTTATTAATTTATTCATTTATGTATTTATTTATTTATTTGATGCCAGTGGTTAGTTAGTTCGTTCGTGTGTGTGTGTGTGTGTGTGTGTGTGTGTGTGTGTGTGTGTGTGTGTGTGTGTGTGTGTGTGTGTGTGTACCGAAAAATCACCAGTCAGAAACAAGTTGTGTTGTAAATTAAAAAGGACAGTAGTGCCTGGAAAAGTGTTGTTGGTACAGACACACAGACAGACACACACACACACACACACATACAGACACACAGACAGACACACATCCAGGTTTTATCACGAGCCTCTGACTTTTGCTGTCATAGTATAATAAATACTTTACAGTTTGTCAGAATACAAAAGGAAAAAAAGAAAAAAATAATAATAACAATATATAGAAAAATAAAAATAATAAAAATAATAATAATAATAATAATAATAATAATAATAATAATAATAATAATAATAATAATAATAATAATAATAATAATAATAATAATAATAATAATAATAATAATAATAATAATAATAATAATAATAATAATAATAATAATAATAATAATAAAAATAAAAATAAAAATAAATAAATAAATAAATGAATAAATAAATGATGTTGTCTGCCCTCAAAATATTCACACCGAATCACAAACAAACATTTACGACTGAATAACTGTGATGAATATATTAAAGACCCTGTATGAAAATTGATGGCTTCTGATTCCAAGTTTTGCTTTCTTCTTTTTTAAGTCTTTGATAAATTTACTCGTTAGAAATATATTGTGTTGTGTTGTGTTGTGTTGTGTTGTGTTGTGTTGTGTTGTGTTGTGTTGTGTTGTGTTGTGTTGTGTTGGATTGTGTTGTGTTGTGTTGTGTTGTGTTGTGTTGTGTTGTGTTGTGTTGTGTTGTGTTGTGTTGTGTTGTGTTGTGTTGTGTTGTGTTGTGTTGTGTTGTGTTGTGTTGTGTTGTGTTGTGTTGGATTGTGTTGTGTTGTGTTGTGTTGTGTTGTGTTGTGTTGTGTTGTGTTGTGTTGTGTTGTGTTGTGTTGTGTTGTGTTGTGTTGTGTTGTGTTGTGTTGTGTTGTGTTGTGTTGTGTTGTGTTGTGTTGTGTTGTGTTGGATTGTGTTGTGTTGTGTTGTGTTGTGTTGTGTTGTGTTGTGTTGTGTTGTGTTGTGTTGTGTTGTGTTGTGTTGTGTTGTGTTGTGTTGTGTTGTGTTGTGTTGTGTTGTGTTGTGTTGTGTTGGATTGTGTTGTGTTGTGTTGTGTTGTGTTGTGTTGTGTTGTGTTGTGTTGTGTTGTGTTGTGTTGTGTTGTGTTGTGTTGTGTTGTGTTGTGTTGTGTTGTGTTGTGTTGTGTTGTGTTGTGTTGTGTTGTGTTGTGTTGTGTTGTGTTGTGTTGTGTTGTGTTGTGTTGTGTTGTGTTGTGTTGTGTTGTGTTGTGTTGTGTTGTGTTGTGTTGGATTGTGTTGTGTTGGATTGTGTTGTGTTAAACGGAGAGTATAATTTTGGTACATTGGAGTACCTTGATTCCTCCAAAGTATGCCAGGAAATAGGACCAGAGGAACAAAAATAATGGTGTTCTGTTGCGTGGAATAGCTTGGAGAAATCACTTGCTCCAGATTGACCACCTTCAAAGTAGGATAATCCCCCTCGTGAATATCGTATCGAGTCATTACAAATACATGGTGTGCAGTTCTGATTCTCTTTTTAATCAGTTTTAAACAAATGGATGCTCGTACAAAATGCAGAGAGGAGAGAGAGAGAGAGAGAGAGAGAGAGAGAGAGAGAGAGAGAGAGAGAGAGAGAGAGAGAGAGAGAGAGATTGGTTTGTAAAATGTAAAATATTAAGTGTAATCGTTCTTCCTATGACCACGCATCGCCTTGATGGGATTATGATATGAATATGATATGAATGTGATATGAATGTGATATGAATATGGTATGAATGTGATATGAATGTGATATGAATATGATATGAATGTGATATGAATATGATATGAATATGATATGAATATGATATGAATATGATATGAATGTGATATGAATATGATATGAATGTGATATGAATATGATATGAATATGATATGAATATGATATGAATATGATATGAATATGACTTAGGGTGGGTAGAAAGCTTGTAACCTATTCCAGCACCCCCCCAAAAAAACCCCGACCCCCAAGCCTGTCCACGTATTCCTATTCCCTAACTCCCTTAAGGGAATAAATAGCATTACATTTGGTACATTGGAGTGCCTTTATTCCTCCTAAAAACCAGGTGAAAAAAAGTAATGGGGTCCTACCTGTTGCTTGGAATAATTTGAGGGAATCAGTTGCTGCTCCACATTTACCAACACTATTCTACCCCCCTTAAGGAGAGAGTATACTTGTGGTACATTTGGAGCGACTTCATTCCTCCAAAGTATGCCAGGAAACAACAGGACCAGATGAACAAATATAATGGCGCCCTGTTGCCTGGAATAGTATGGAGGAATCATTTGCTCCACATTTACCAACACTATTCTACCCACCATAAAAGTCGTGAATTTTTTATATCGCAGTTCCAGGAAGGAGCAAGAGTTAAGGTGGATCATCGTCTCAGTGACATTTAGGAGATTAGAACACACGGGAGGCTCTTGTTGTTGTGTGTTGAAGGTCTGAAGTGTTTTATTCATATC
>JAWZYT010003112.1:0-2500 GCA_034508575.1 Petrolisthes manimaculis | reverse complement strand
GTGTGTGTGTGTGTGTGTGTGTGTGTGTGTGTGTGTGTGTGTGTGTGTGTGTGTGTGTGGTGTGTGTGTGTGTGTGTGTGTGTGTGTGTCCAGAACAAGGAGGCGAAATGTTAGAAAAGTCAAAGAAAATAAGTGATGAATAGAGAGAGGAAGTAAAAAGTGGCGGAGAGGAAATTGAGAAGATGAGAGATAAGGAAAGAGAGGAGAGGTTGACGAGACAGCGAATGAGAGAATGAAAAAGACAGAGAATGAAAGGAAGAGAGAGTGAAAGGAACAGAGAGTGAAAGGAACAGAGAGTGAAAGGAACAGAGAGTGAAAGGAACAGAGAGTGAAAGGAACAGAAAGTGGAAGAAAAGAAGGAAGGAAAACTTGAACAGATGGCAAAGGAACAATAATAATGGTGTCTGTTGCTTGGAATAGTTTGGAGGAATCAGTTGCTCCAGATTTACAACACTTTTAAACTAATTTACTGTAAAAAACCCGTGACCATCACCAACCACTAACTACCTCTTAATTACCTTGTTAAAATGTCTTTGTTTGTAGCTGATGAATAGAAAGGAGAGTGTGGGAGGAAAGAGTGAGAGAGAGAGTGAGAGAGTGAGGGAGGAAAGAGTGAGAGAGAGAGAGAGTGAGAGAGTGAGGGAGGAAAGAGTGAGAGAGAGAGAGAGTGAAGGAGAGTGAGGGAGGAAAGAGAAAGAGAGAGAGAAGAGGAAATGAAGGAAAAATATATAAAGTGAGTTTATGAAGGGTTGATAAAGATGACAAAGGAAGGGGAATTAATACACCTGTTAAGTGGAAAAAAATGCTGCTGTATGAGAGAGAGAAAGAAAAAAGGGAGAGAGAGAGAGAGAGAGAGAGGAGAGAGAGAGAGAGAGAGAGAGAGAGAGAGAGAGAGAGAGAGAGAGAGAGAGAGAGAGAAAGAGAGAAAAAAATAGAGAGAACCCTACCACGAGCACAGAATTACCTCTGCAATACAAATATATTTACTTCTTTAGAGAGAGAGAGAGAGAGAGAGAGAGAGAGAGAGAGAGAGAGAGAGAGAGAGTGAGAGAGAGAGATTCATTAAACCAGATTCCATTAGTCTATCATGCAAAACAAAACACTTTATAACAGACATCATCACCCTGTTTTGTATTTCATTTTCTGTCATGTATTTATTCTTATCACCCTTTTCTAATTAGGAAGTTTTTATAAAGTCGTGAAAATTTTGGTGATCATCTCCCTGTATTTTTTTTTCCTCACTTCGACGTTTGAATGGATATTGAGTGTGTGTAATCATCATCGTGTTTAAGCTGCTTGCAATCTTGATAATGCGTGCGTGTGTGTGTGTGTGTGTGTGTGTGTTTTGTGTGTGTGTTGAATAGCAGAGTAGGGAATATGAGGGAGCAGATACAGAGATGTGTTTGTGTGTGTGTGTGGTGTTTAGGTGTTCAATAGCGAGGTAGGAATGTGTGGGTGTGTTTGTGGGTGAGAGAGAGAGAGAGATAGATAGAGAGAGAGAGAGAGAGGGAGAGAGAGAGACGGGAGAGTGAGTGAGTGAGTGAGTGTGCAAGGAGGACAGTGACAGAGGAATATAGGAGGGCTGTGAGTGAGGTGGGTTGCATGGTAGGTGGGTGGGTGAACGAGTGATTGAATGCCTCTGTGACACGTTCAGGTATAGAGGGCAGGGTATAAGTGAAAGTTAGAGAGGAGGACAAGGGAGGAGGTTAACGCAATACAGGAGAATATACTGTAAAGGAAGTCGAATCAAACCAGAGGGAAAGCGAAGTTCTACATATACATACTATTCATTCATTTATTCTTGGCTTAGTTTATAAAATCTATTCATATATAAGTTTTATTTTGTTTATGCTTTACCATGTATGGAAATGACTATAAAACTACGTCTCTGTGTATCTTAGGTATATAGACTTTGTGGTTTAATTTGAAAGGGTACCTGATTCACCCACATCACAATAAAGGAATGGGAATAATCAAGGAAAGAAATAGCACACACACTCTAGACTAAAATAGAAATAGCACTCACACTCTTGACTAAAATATACACAGTGTAGTCAGGGTGGCAGAGCAGTGCAAGAGAAGGACATATAGGTCGGATTAAACACCGTATTGTTGGCAAGAGCAGTGGTCAGGGCAGGGCAGGGCAGGGCAGGGCAGGACAAAGAAGGGCAGGACAGGGCCAGGACAGGACAGGACAAAGAAGGGCAGGACAGGGCAGGACAGGACAAAAGAAGGGCAGGACAGGTTAGTTAGGGCAAGGTAGAGAAGGCAGAATAGGGTAGATGAGAAAAGAATAAGGCAAGGCAGGTTAGTGATAAGCGAAATAGTTTAGTGAAGGTGAGGGAAAAGAAAGGCGGAGTAGAGTAGAGGAGAGGAAAATGAGGAAAGGCAGAATAAGGTAGAAGAGAGAAGAATAAGGAAAGACAGAATAGAGTAGAAGAGAGAAGAATAGGGCAAGGCACGTCAGGGATCGGCACAATAAGCTATAGAGTAGGACAGG
>JAWZYT010003111.1:0-55059 GCA_034508575.1 Petrolisthes manimaculis | reverse complement strand
TATTATTATCATCATCATCATCTACCTATATCATACTCTCTCTCTCTCTCTCTCTCTCTCTCTCTCTCTCTCTCTCTCCTCTCTCTCTCTCTCATCTCTCTCTCTCTCTCTCTCTCTCTCTCGTCTCATCTCTCTCTCTCTCTCTCCTCTCTCTCTCTCTCTCTCTCCCTCTCTCATCTCTCTCTCCTCTCTCTCTCTCTCTCTCTCTCTCTCTCTCTCTCATGAATCACTCACACTCACCTTTTCTGTAATAAAGTTGTTCATTAGAGTAACGTTTGACAGGTGGCAGCTTCACTATACCAACAACACACCATCACCATCAATACTATCACTCCACCACCTCGTCTCGTCACTGGAAGGAAAAGAGTGTAAAATGTTTACAAAAAAAGTCGGGAATTATTTTGTGGCATCGATATTATATAAGATCGTTTCCTATCAACAGTGAATGTATGTTTGTGTGTGGGTATGTAAAAATGTGTATGTATGTATATATGTGTGCATGTACAGTACGTGTATATGTATGCGTGTGTATATATGTATGTATGTAAGTATTTGTACGTGTGTATGTATGTATGTGTGTGAAAATGTGTATATATGTATGTATGTACAGTATGTATGTAAACATGTGTACGGATGTATGTAAAATGTGTACGATATGTATGTAAAAATGTGTACGATATGTATGTAAAAATGTGTACGGTATGTATGTAAAAAATGTGTACGGTATGTATGTAAAAATGTGTACGGTATGTATGTATGTATGTATGTATGTTGTACCATACCTCCAAAACTGACCTGCAAGTTACATAACAATAGGTTACATAATCAGGGAAGGGTGGGGATGAAAGAAGAGGGGGGGGGGAGGAGGGGGAGGGGAACAAACTAATGGGAATTCTCTCTCTTGGTGGGGGGTGGGGGGTGGGGTGGAGGAGGGGAGGGGGCAGGGGGGCAGGTGCTTGCTTTCTAATTGGTGCTGGTGGAGGGATGGGTAGGGGGGGGGGGATGAGGGGGGATGTGATAGTTTTTAGGTCATGTCTGGTCTGGTCACGTTATGTTATGTTATTCTATGTTATGTTATGTTATTTTCCTTATTCTGTTATGTTATTCTATGTTATGTTATTTTCCTTATTCTGTTATATTATGCTATGTTATGTCATTTTCCTTATCTGTTATATTATGCTATGTTGTTTTATGTTATGTTATGTTCCTTATTCTATGTTATGTTATGTTATTTATGTTGTACCATCATACCACAACTAGGCTATATGTCATGCCCTGTTTTGTTATTTTGTGTATATGTATGTACACGTATGTATGTAGGCCTATGTATATGTATGTACCGGTATGTATGTGTGAATTCTTGTTATCCACTTTTCTGTCTATCTGTTTCTGTCTGTCTGTGTCTTTCTGTATATTTGTCTATCTTTCTCTTTGTTTGTCTGTCTATCTTTCTGTCTGTCTGTCTGTCCTTGTGTATCTGTCTGTGTTTTTCAGTCTGTCTATCTGCCTTGTCTTTCTGTCTGTCTGTTTTTCTGTCTATCTATCTATCTATCTGTGTGTCTGTCTATCTAATTAAAGCAGATTAAAACAGAGCCAACTATATCACTAAACACACACACATACAGTACAGTACAGTCGGCAGCATAAATTCGCATCCATCTCATGGTACTTAAAATAATGCTAATATGACCATGCAGATAGGCTAGTTGCATTCTGAACCTCTTTCTATCTTAGCAACATGTGTAATATTTATAGCACATGTGAAGTATATCTGTCATTTCTGTATTCAAATTGTGTTGCAACTTCAATATAGCTCATACTGTACATACGTAGGTGGAAATGAAGCGAACTTATGCTGCCTACTGTTCATGGTGAGAAGAGGAGACCACAGACTATATAAAGAAATAGCCTATATTGGAAAGGTCATTTATTAGGCAATCCTCACCACTACTATAGGCCTACTACTCTACTACTATTACCACCACTACTACCATATTATTATTACTACTACTACTACCACCACCAGTACCACTACAACTGCCATATCACCATCACCACCACCATATCATTACCCCTACTACCACCACTACCACTTTAACTGCAATATCATCACCACCACCACCACACAATTACCACTACTACCATCACTACCACCACTAACCAATCAACCTTGAAATAACACCACTACCACTAGTCCACTACCCTTACTACCACCACCACCACTACTAACCTTGAACCAGCGCATTGAAGTTTCCCCAAGGCCTTACTAACATGTAAAGGGCGGTCTTTCTATCACCCATAAATCACTCTACATTATACACCAACACTACACAAGACGAATACTATTAATGAGAAAGTGACTATTGATGACTGCAACACACACACACACACTGACTAAACTCATTTAAGGGGTAATATATTTTTGTTACATTGGAGGCACTTGATTCCTCCAAACTATGACACACACACACACACACACACACACACTGGGAGAGGGGACAATTCTGACAGTAATAATTAGGCTACATCCAATAATTTACTTTTATCACACGCATAAACACAAACACACACATGTAAAGTGTGCTTTTTGCTTATTGGGCTTCCCTTTGTAAACACACACACAAACGTTTAAGACACACACACTTACACCACACACCCACACACACACATTTTACAACTTACTTTTCTCTTGGTATCTGGAGCGTAACCTATAGTAAATATTGGCTTGATGTTGTTGTTGTTGTTACTGCTGCTGATGATGATGTTTCAATGTTGTTTTAATCCCACACTCGCTTATGTGTCTCTTCTTACTCTTCCTTGTCTGATGCCACCGCCACTACTGCCACCATCTGACTGACTCTGTGCCCTCCACCACTCACTACCTCACGTCTGACCAGTTACACAAGCTCTGGGAGTCTAGGGAGTGGGGCCTGGGCAAGGAGGTAGGCTAGTAGGTATAACAAAAAATAGTAAACCAGGTATTAATCTTCCGTCTTCCTCTCTCTCTGAATAAGGCAATAATAGAATGAACGAATACCAGTTATCTTCAAGGTAAAATAAAATACGTAATGATGGGAAATTAAACACAACTTGTGAACCTAACGTCACAAAGATCTTCTTCCGTATATCATGCTCCTTTCCAGTTTGTATGGCCCAACATCCAAGTAGCTATAAACGTATAATGATATCGATAATGAAGGTGGAAATGCAATGATGTTGTTGATGACTTATGCTGTTTTATCGGCGGATATATAAAACACAAACATGAAATATTTTGAGGTGTTGGGCGTCAGATTTTGTGTTTGTTTCCCTATATGTGTGGTGGTCAAGTAACAACATTCAAGAAGTTAATTGTTGTTTGTTTCTTAAGAACGTTTGGAGGAACATTATCAGCATCCAATCCCATCGAAAGAGAACCACAAAACCACAATCCTCTTGGTTATGGATTCCAGATGCCGCTAAAATCATAACCTTATCACACAGAAGAAAGAATTATAAGTGAAGAAAAATAAATGTCATATAGCAGAACACAATGTAGAAGGAAGAGGTAAAAAAAAAAGAGTACTGTAGCCTTCTATATTCCTCCAGTCCACTCCACGTAACACAATGCCTCCAGCTGCTGGTGGTGGTGGGTTGATGCTGCCGAGTGTGGTATGCATGTATGTTTTGTTGCCAGACGTACGATAGTATTTTCCTGGAACTGTTTATATTAATTTTCTTGGAAGTTTTAAAAGTACATCGATGTCACAGTTTTTTTTTTTTTTTTCTCACAGGGTTAGTTTCTCATTTTAACCCTCACATTTCCGATATTTATTATGAACTGGTATCATTGGCATTATAATCATAGACTATAATTATGGATTAGAATGATATATTTGAAGAAGCTTGAGGCGGTAGTCATAGAAAACGGGAAGATGGCAATGATGAACGATAACTTCCTTGACGTCAACAGGGAACACAAAAGGATATATATAATTTATTGTATGCAAAATAATGTGTTCGTACTCTTTTTTTTTTTTTTTTTTTTTTTGCCGTTGAAATCCTGCTGGGTTGACCTTGGAGTATCAACAAACATCATAATTTTTTATCTTGTTGTGTTGGTGGCACTAGAGTAGTAGCATAGGATTAAAAGTGAGTTTTTACCTTACGTTTGTTACTGTTGAATTTCTTGGTAAACCTTTAGTATCAAATATTATTACTGTTCTATTCTTGTTGTTATTGTTGTTGTTGTTGTTTAACTTTGTGATGGTAGAGGTAGTAGCGATGATTGAAAGTGAGTTTTTACCCTATAATTTTGCTGATGAATTTCTGTGTAAACCTTTAGTATCAAATATCATTATTATTACAATTTTCTTGTTGTTGTTGGTTTTAACTTTTTGATGGTAGCGATAGTAGCGAAAGATTTTTGCTGTTGAATTTCTGGGTAAACCTTTAGTATCAAATATTATTACTGTGTTTTTCTTATTGTTTTCTTTGTGATAGGAGAGGCAGTGGCGATGGATTTACAATGTTAATGTGGAATGACAAAGAAAGGGAAAACAAAAAACACATTCCTTCAATACCGGTAACTTACGACCCACAGAAAAAGAATCCGTGTGTTTTGAATATAGCCTGATGGAGATTAAGCCTTTCAGACCCAAGACATTCCCTTTCCTCAATGTAACTAGTAATCCTATAATTCTTTTTCTTTTATCCTTCGTGTTTGCTGCTCCATCTCTTTCTTCTCTTTGTCTCCATCTCCTTTGTAGTACAAGTTTTATTCTGGTCTAGTACATGTAGTCTTCTCCTCCCTTTCCATCATCAACTCTCTGTCTTTTTCCCCCACCTTCCTTCCTTCCTTTTTCTCCTTCCTCCCTCCTTTCCTCCTTTCCTTTTCTCCCCCACTTATGATCAGCTTTTTGAGGTAAGGGAAAACAGATGATTATTTTGGTATAAAAGGGGTGAAAGAAATTGAAACAACGATGAGAACATAATAAATAAAATATATTACAGTATAAATAAAATCCATGAAGTCAAAATACAAATAAGCTTAATTAAATTAGCATACGGTACTTTAGATACTGCATGTATGTTTGTGAGTTAGTTATAGCCAACATTATACTTATTCTAGTTTGTTAATACAGAAATAAGTTATAGGAAATATGAAGATTAGGACAAGATCACATATTATTATTATTATTATTAGGTTAAGAGTTGGGGGCCATTGTCACTAAATAAATTACAATTCTAACTTGGGGTGGGATGGATTTTGGAAGCTGTGAACATTTATCCTACCATAATAGTACATTATCCTTAATTTTAACAGAACAAAGAGTCATAACTAAGTGTGCCTATAATATAATAATAAAGTTAACAAGTATATACTGTAAGTAATATATTCCGAACTCCTTATCAATAACATCTTATATAATTAATAAAAAAGAAATTAATGGGACATATAGTTAATTTAAAAGGTAGTACAGAGTTGGTAAATCTTGAGCTACTGATTCCGCCCACACACAATTTTTTCAAACAACAGCTGACAGGACGCCATTAATTATTTTTGTCAATCTATCTCTATTTCCTGGCAAACTTTGAAGGAATGAAGGCACTCTATTGTTCCAAAAGTGTACTGTCCTCTTAATTAAGCCTCGCTTACATGAACCCAACCAAGCCTTAATTAGATGAAGCGAACCAAGCCTATTATTATTATTATTATTATTATTATTATTATTGTACCGTAGTTTTATATTTGTAGTGATCCAAAAGTAGGTTAGGTTGGCTTTGGTTTGATGTTAATAAGTTAGGTTAGGTAAAGTTAGGTTAGGTTGGGTGAGATTAAGTTTGGTTAGGTTGGGTGAGATTAAGTTAAGTTAGGTTAGGTTAGGTTAGGTTAGGTTGGGTGAGATTAAGTTAAGTTAGGTTAGGTTAGGTTTGGTTAGGTGAGATTAAGTTAGGTTAGGGTAAGTTGAGTGATATTAAGTTAAGTTAGGTTTGGTTAGGTGAGATTAAGTTAGGTTAGGTTAAGTTGGGTGAGATTAAATAAGATTAAGTTAGGTTAGGTGTCGTCTTCTCTGGACCACTCGAATATTTATAACAGTTTTCTGAATGTTCGTGATGATCCAAGCTGGTTTCTTTCAGTTCAGTTTGATCCATACTTGATGTTTGTGTCTGAGGATCGTTCAAGTTCTCGTGATGATCCAAGCTGGTATCTGTCTGTATGTTTCGATCCATGCTTGATGTTTGTTTCTGTGGATCGTTTGAATATTCTTGATGATTCAAATCGGGTTGCTGTGGGTGTGAGTATTCGTAATGATTCAAAGTATTCTGGTTTGGTAGATCGTTTAAGGAATAAGACTGATTCAATATGGTTTGGTTTGAATCATCTGATAATTGGGTGTGATTCTTAGGAGATTGGTCTGAATCTTCATAATATTCATAATATTCATTGGATTGGTATGAATCATCCGATAATTGGGTGTGATTCTTGGGAGATTGGTCTGAATCTTCATAATATTCATAATATTCATTGGGTTGGTATGAATCATCTGATAATTGGGTGTGATTCTTGGGAGATTGGTCTGAATATTCATAATATTCATTGGATTGGTATGAATCATCCGATAATTGGGTGTGATTCTTGGGAGATTGGTCTGAATCTTCATAATATTCATAATATTCATTGGATTGGTATGGATCATCTGATAATTGGGTGTGATTCTTGGGAGATTGGTCTGAATCTTCATAATATTCATAATATTTATTGGATTGGTATGGATCATCTGATAATTGGGTGTGATTCGTGGTGGAGTTATTTAAATCTTCATAATATTCATTGGTTTGGTATGGATCATCTGAATATTCGTAGCTATTAACGGTAGAATTATATGGATCATCTGAATTTTCGTAACTATTCAGGTTGGGTAATTTAGGTTGGTATGAATCATCTGAATATTCGTAACTATTCATGCTGGGTTGGTATGGATCATCTAAATCTTCAAAAAATTCAGAGGTTTGGTATGGATCATCTGAATATTCGTAACTATTGGGTTGGTATGAATCATCTGATAATTGGGTGTGATTCTTAGGAGATTGGTCTGAATCTTCATAATATTCATAATATTCATTGGGTTGGTATGAATCGTCCGATAATTGGGTGTGATTCTTGGGAGATTGGTCTGAATCTTCATAATATTCATTGGATTGGTATGGATCATTTGATAATTGGGTGTGATTCTTGGGAGATTGGTCTGAATCTTCATAATATTCATAATATTCATTGGATTGGTATGGATCATCTGATAATTGGGTGTGATTCTTGGGAGATTGGTCTGAATCTTCATAATATTCATAATATTCATTGGGTTGGTATGAATCGTCCGATAATTGGGTGTGATTCTTGGGAGATTGGTCTAAATCTTCATAATATTCATAATATTCATTGGATTGGTATGGATCATCTGATAATTGGGTGTGATTCTTGGGAGATTGGTCTGAATCTTCATAATATTCATAATATTCATTGGATTGGTATGAATTATCTGATAATTGGGTGTGATTCTTGGGAGATTGGTCTGAATCTTCATAATATTCATAATATTCATTGGATTGGTATGGATCATCTGATAATTGGGTGTGATTCGTGGTGGAGTTATTTAAATCTTCATAATATTCATTGGTTTGGTATGGATCATCTGAATATTCGGAGCTATTAACGGTAGAATTATATGGATCATCTGAATTTTCGTAACTATTCAGGTTGGGTAATTTAGGTTGGTATGAATCATCTGAATATTCGTAACTATTCATGCTGGGTTGGTATGGATCATCTAAATCTTCAAAAAATTCAGAGGTTTGGTATGGATCATCTGAATATTCGTAACTATTGGGTTGGTATGAATCATCTGATAATTGGGTGTGATTCTTGGGAGATTGGTCTGAATCTTCATAATATTCATAATATTCATTGGGTTGGTATGAATCATCTGATAATTGGGTGTGATTCTTGGGAGATTGGTCTGAATCTTCATAATATTCATAATATTCATTGGGTTGGTATGAATCATCTGATAATTGTGTGTGATTCTTGGGAGATTGGTCTGAATCTTCATAATATTCATTGGATTGGTATGAATCATCTGATAATTGTGTGTGATTCTTGGGAGATTGGTCTGAATCTTCATAATATTCATTGGGTTGGTATGAATCATCTGATAATTGGGTGTGATTCTTAGGAGATTGGTCTGAATCTTCATAATATTCATAATATTCATTGGATTGGTATGAATCATCCGATAATTGGGTGTGATTCTTGGGAGATTGGTCTGAATCTTCATTATATTCATAATATTCATTGGATTGGTATGTATCATCTGATAATTGGGTGTGATTCTTGGGAGATTGGTCTGAATCTTCATAATATTCATAATATTCATTGGGTTGGTATGAATCATCTGATAATTGGGTGTGATTCTTGGGAGATTGGTCTAAATCTTCATAATATTCATAATATTCATTGGATTGGTATGGATCATCTGATAATTGGGTGTGATTCTTGGGAGATTGGTCTGAATCTTCATAATATTCATAATATTCATTGGATTGGTATGGATCATCTGATAATTGGGTGTGATTCTTAGGAGATTGGTCTGAATCTTCATAATATTCATTGGGTTGGTATGAATCATATGATAATTGGGTGTGATTCTTGGGAGATTGGTCTGAATCTTCATAATATTCATAATATTCATTGGGTTGGTATGAATCATCTGATAATTGGGTGTGATTCTTGGGAGATTGGTCTGAATCTTCATAATATTCATAATATTCATTGGGTTGGTATGAATCATCTGATAATTGGGTGTGATTCTTGGGAGATTGGTCTGAATCTTCATAATATTCATAATATTCATTGGATTGGTATGGATCATCTGATAATTGGGTGTGATTATTGGGAGATTGGTCTGAATCTTCATAATATTCATAATATTCATTGGATTGGTATGGATCATCTGATAATTGGGTGTGATTCTTGGGAGATTGGTCTGAATCTACATAATATTCATTGGATTGGTATGGATCATCTGATATTTGGGTGTGATTCTTGGGAGATTGGTCTGAATCTTCATAATATTCATTGGATTGGTATGGATCATCTGATATTTGGGTGTGATTCTTGGGAGATTGGTCTGAATCTACATAATATTCATAATATTCATTGGGTTGGTATGAATCATCTGATAATTGGGTGTGATTCTTGGGAGATTGGTCTGAATATTCATAATATTCATTGGATTGGTATGGATCATCTGATAATTGGGTGTGATTCTTGGGAGATTGGTCTGAATCTTCATAATATTCATAATATTCATTGGATTGGTATGGATCATCTGATAATTGGGTGTGATTCTTGGGAGATTGGTCTGAATCTTCATAATATTCATTGGATTGGTATGGATCATCTGATAATTGGGTGTGATTCTTAGGAGATTGGTCTGAATCTTCATAATATTCATTGGGTTGGTATGAATCATCTGATAATTGGGTGTGATTCTTGGGAGATTGGTCTGAATCTTCATAATATTCATAATATTCATTGGGTTGGTATGAATCATCTGATAATTGGGTGTGATTCTTGGGAGATTGGTCTGAATCTTCATAATATTCATAATATTCATTGGATTGGTATGGATCATCTGATAATTGGGTGTGATTATTGGGAGATTGGTCTGAATCTTCATAATATTCATAATATTCATTGGATTGGTATGGATCATCTGATAATTGGGTGTGATTCTTGGGAGATTGGTCTGAATCTTCATAATATTCATAATATTCATTGGATTGGTATGGATCATCTGATAATTGGGTGTGATTCTTGGGAGATTGGTCTGAATCTTCATAATATTCATAATATTCATTGGATTGGTATGGATCATCTGATAATTGGGTGTGATTCTTGGGAGATTGGTCTGAATCTTCATAATATTCATTGGATTGGTATGGATCATCTGATATTTGGGTGTGATTCTTGGGAGATTGGTCTGATTCTACATAATATTCATAATATTCATTGGGTTGGTATGAATCATCTGATAATTGGGTGTGATTCTTGGGAGATTGGTCTGAATATTCATAATATTCATTGGATTGGTATGGATCATCTGACAATTGGGTGTGATTCTTGGGAGATTGGTCTGAATCTTCATAATATTCATAATATTCATTGGATTGGTATGGATCATTTGAATATTGATTCATGTTGATTAGATATGGATCATCAGGATATTCGTAATGTTCAAAGTTTGATTGGTTTGGATCATCTGAATAATGGGAGTTATCCAATTTACCATGGTGTTGTGGATCATCAAAATATTCACTGTTGTTCATGCTGGTCTCTATCTCTGGATCATCAGAATATTCGTTATGATCCCTAGTGAGTTGGTAAAGATCATCAGAATACTCGGACTGATTCTTACTAAATTTGTTTGGATCATCCATGTACCCATAACGATCCAAGTTAGTATTATCCTGTGAGTATTCAAAATGATCCAAACTAGGCTTGTGCTCTTGATCCTCAGAACACCCGTAATGCTTCACTTGTGTATCATCAGAATATTCATGTTGATTCAAACTTGGTCCCTCGTGTGAAGACTGGTAATGATCCATATTAAGCAGTGTCTCTGGATCATATGTATCGACATTAAAGGATTGTGTCTCTGGATCATCTGTATCCAAGATGGGTTGGTATGGATCATCCACATATTCGAAATGATCCAAGGTGGGTTGGTATGGATCATCTAAATATTCAGAGTATATGCTGGATTGTTTTGGATCATCTAAATATTCAGAGTATATGCTGGATTGTTTTGGATCATCTAAATATTCGTAGTGATCCAAGGTGAGGTGGTATGGATCGTCTGAATATTCGATATTCATGTCGGCTATCTGTGGATAGTCTGTCTGATCCAAGTGAAGTTCTTCCAGTGAATATTTGTAATGATCCACTTGAGGCTCTTCATCAAGATGTTCGTATTGATCCAAACTGGAAATGTTATCAGAGTATTCATCATGATTTAAGCTGTGTTTGTAATTCGAGTGATCCAAGGTGAGTTGGTATGGATCATCTGAATACTTGTGATGATCCAAGCTAGGGTGGTGATGTGAATCATTTAAGTAATGGGAATGATTCGTGCTGGTATATTCATCATGATCCAAGCAAGGAACTTTATGTGAGTGATAGTGATCCAGGTCAGGTAGGTGCTGTGGATCATCTGAGAATTTGTAGGGATCCAGACCACGTTGTTGTGGATCGTTTGAAAAATAATGATCCAAATCAGGCTGGTATTGTGAATCATCAAAATACGTGTTGAGATCAAGTTGATATTGTCGGTCATCAAAATACTCGTAGGAATCCAGGTCAAGTTGCTGGTGTGGATCATTGGAATATTTGTAATCTTCATTCCCTGGTTGGTGTTGTGGATCATCAAAATACGTATAGGGATCCAGGTCATATTGGTGTAGTTGATTTTCCAAATACTCGTGGGGTTCCAGGCCAGGGTCGTTTTGTGTATCATCAGAATATTCATGATAAACCAAGCCAGGATATTCCTCTAAATAATCATATGAATAATGATCCACAGTGGATTGATCTGACTTCTCTGTATAGTTGTCATGATCCAAACGATCTTCCAAAATCTGTGAGTATTCGTACAGATCCCAGTTGGTGTGATCCCGAGGGTTTGGGTTATTTTTGGTTGCTTGGATACTATAAAGTCTTTGGTTTTGTCTATCATATCCTTTTGATGATCCTGTGACCTGGGATGCAAAGCCAAGTTTATGATGAAACAGACTTTTGTTTTCTGGATTGTGTGCATTTTCCTGAGAATAATCGCTGAACCTTGCCAACTTCTGATCTGCTGCCACTCCTTCCATCGACATACTATGTTGCTGTGACCACCAAGTTCCATCAAGTGAGGTTTCGTGGCTTTCCCTTGGTATCCAGAAATAGTACCTTTTGCGATGGCTGTCTGAAGAACTGCTGGGCTTGACTACATGTTTTTCCTTCGACTTGGTGAATGAAATGTGTTCTGCTTGACGACTCTTTTTTGCCTCTTGATGATTAATGAGTGTTGTTAATATTAACCCTGCATTGCTGCTGGCTGTTGCTGGGTCACTGTATGGGAATGCATTATCTGTTTTCTCTTCCTTGATCAGTGTTGCAGCAGGACCTTGAGAAGCATGAGACCGCTTTGTTCTCATCAAGGCAACGGGTATATTATGTCCTGCCTCGAGTGTGCCAAAGTATTCTGTTGCCTTTTTTTGATGTGTAGAATTCACTGCTGCTGTCTTTGGAGTCTGCTGTTGGTTCGTGGTAAATGGCAAGCCTTCATCACGAAATTTAGGCCTAGATGGGTGTTTGTAACGGGATCCAGGTATTTTGTGTTTCCTACGGGATCCACTTTCTTTGTGTTTCATATGTAATCCAGGACTTTTGTGTTTTTCATGGGATTTATGTTTTTTGTGTTTCTTATGTGATCCAGGTTTTTTATGTTTCTCATGTGATCCAGGTCTTTTGTGTTTTTCACGGGATTCATGTTTTTTGTGCTCATGTGATCCAGGTTTTTTGTGTTTCTCTCGGGAACCAGGTTTGGAGGGACGACGTGTTGGATGAGTGGGACGAACTATTGGACGACGTGTTGGACGAATGGGACGAACTATTGGACGATGTGTTGGACGAATGGGACGAACTATTGGACGATATGTTGGATGAGTGGGACGACGTGTTGGACGAGTGGGACGACGTGTTGGATGACCTGTTGGATGAGTGGGACGACGTGGTGGAGGGCGTGTTGGACTGATTAAAATTACTGGTGTGCCTGGTGTTCCTGGACGACTTGGTCTTCCTGGACGGCCTGGTATTCCTGGACGACTTGGTCTTCCTGGACGATTTGGATTTCCTGGATGGCCTGGTGTTCCTGGACGGCCTGGTATTCCTGGACGACTTGGTGTTCCTGGACGACTTGGTGTTCCTGGACGACCTGGTGTTCCTGGACGACCTGGTGTTCCTGGACGACTTGGTGTTCCTGGACGACCTGGTGTTCCTGGACGACTTGGTGTTCCTGGACGACCTGGTGTTCCTGGACGACTTGGTTTTCCTGGACGACTTGGTCTTCCTGGACGGCCTGGTCTACCTGGTTGGCCTGGAATGCTTGGTCCTTCTGGCTTACCTGGACCACCAGGGATGACTGGAATTCCTGGGATTCCGGGTTGGCCTGGAATGCTTGGACTGCCTGGTGTTCCTGGACGGCCTGGTCTTCCTGGACGACTTGGTTTTCCTGGACGACTTGGTCTTCCTGGTCGGCCTGGTCTACCTGGTTGGCCTGGAATGCTTGGTCCTTCTGGCTTACCTAGACCTCCAGGGATGCCTGGAATTCCAGGTTGGCCTGGAATGCTTGGACTACCTGGTGTTCCTGGATGGCCTGGTTTTCCTGGATGACCTGGTATTCCTGGACGACTTGGTTTTCCTGGACGACTTGGTTTTCCTGGACGGCCTGGTTTTCCTGGACGACTTGGTTTTCCTGGACGGCCTGGTATTCCTGGACGACTTGGTGTTCCTGGACGACTTGGTCTTCCTGGACGGCCTGGTATTCCTGGACGACTTGGTGTTCCTGGACGACTTGGTCTTCCTGGACGGCCTGGTATTCCTGGACGACTTGGTGTTCCTGGACGACTTGGTTTTCCTGGACGGCCTGGTCTTCCTGGACGACCTGGTATTCCTGGACGACTTGGTTTTCCTGGACGACTTGGTGTTCCTGGACTGCCTGGTGTTCCTGGACGACTTGGTCTTCCTGGACGGCCTGGTCTACCTGGTTGGCCTGGAATGCTTGGACTACCTGGTGTTCCTGGACGTCCTGGTCTTCCTGGACGGCCTGGTATTCCTGGACGACTTGGTTTTCCTGGATGACTTGGTGTTCCTGGACGACTTGGTCTTCCTGGACGACCTGGTCTACCTGGTTGGCCTGGAATGCTTGGTCCTTCTGGCTTACCTGGACCTCCAGGGATGCCTGGAATTCCAGGTTGGCCTGGAATGCTTGGACGGCCTGGTCTTCCTGGATGGCCTGGTTTTCCTGGACGACTTGGTTTTCCTGGACGACTTGGTTTTCCTGGACGGCCTGGTATTCCTGGACGACTTGGTTTTCCTGGACGACTTGGTTTTCCTGGACGGCCTGGTCTTCCTGGTCTTCCGGGTTGGCCTGGAATGCCTGGTCCTTCTGGCTCACCAGGAATGCCTGGACCTCCAGGGAGGCCTGGGATTCCTGGTTGGCTTGGAGTGCCTGGAAATCCAGGTTGGCCTGGAATGCTTGGACTGCCTGGAGTTCCTGGACGACTTGGTGTTCCTGGACGACCTGGTCTTCCTGGACTGCCTGGAGTTCCTGGACGACTTGGTGTTCCTGGACGGCCTGGTATTCCTGGACGACCTGGTGTTCCTGGATGACTTGGTGTTCCTGGACGACCTGGTATTCCTGGACGACTTGGTGTTCCTGGACGGCCTGGTATTCCTGGACGACTTGGTTTTCCTGGACGGCCTGGTATTCCTGGACGACTTGGTGTTCCTGGACGGCCTGGTATTCCTGGACGACTTGGTGTTCCTGGACGACCTGGTCTTCCTGGACGACCTGGTATTCCTGGACGACTTGGTTTTCCTGGACGACTTGGTGTTCCTGGACTGCCTGGTGTTCCTGGACGACTTGGTCTTCCTGGACGGCCTGGTCTACCTGGTTGGCCTGGAATGCTTGGACTACCTGGTGTTCCTGGACGTCCTGGTCTTCCTGGACGGCCTGGTATTCCTGGACGACTTGGTTTTCCTGGATGGCCTGGTTTTCCTGGACGACTTGGTTTTCCTGGACGACTTGGTTTTCCTGGACGACTTGGTGTTCCTGGACGACTTGGTCTTCCTGGACGGCCTGGTCTTCCTGGATGGCCTGGTTTTCCTGGACGACTTGGTTTTCCTGGACGACTTGGTTTTCCTGGACGACTTGGTTTTCCTGGACGGCCTGGACTTCCTGGTTGACCTGGAATGCCTGGTCCTTCTGGCTCACCTGGAATGCCTGGACCTCCAGGGAGGCCTGGGATTCCTGGTTGGCTTGGAGTGCCTGGAAATCCAGGTTGGCCTGGAATGCTTGGACTGCCTGGAGTTCCTGGACGACTTGGTTTTCCTGGACGACCTGGTCTTCCTGGACGACCTGGTGTTCCTGGACGACTTGGTGTTCCTGGACGACTTGGTGTTCCTGGACTGCCTGGTGTTCCTGGACGACTTGGTCTTCCTGGACGGCCTGGTCTACCTGGTTGGCCTGGAGTGCTTGGACTACCTGGTGTTCCTGGACGTCCTGGTCTTCCTGGACGGCCTGGTATTCCTGGACGACTTGGTATTCCTGGACGACTTGGTGTTCCTGGACGACTTGGTCTTCCTGGACGACCTGGTCTACCTGGTTGGCCTGGAATGCTTGGTCCTTCTGGCTTACCTGGACCTCCAGGAATGCCTGGAATTCCAGGTTGGCCTGGAATGCTTGGACGGCCTGGTCTTCCTGGCCGGCCTGGTTTTCCTGGACGACTAGGTTTTCCTGGACGACTTGGTTTTCCTGGACGGCTTGGTCTTCCTGGTCTTCCGGGTTGGCCTGGAATGCCTGGTCCTTCTGGCTCACCTGGAATGCCTGGACCTCCAGGGAAGCCTGGGATTCCTGGTTGGCTTGGAGTGCCTGGAAATCCAGGTTGGCCTGGAATGCTTGGACTGCCTGGAGTTCCTGGACGACTTGGTTTTCCTGGACGGCCTGGTCTTCCTGGACGACCTGGTATTCCTGGACGACTTGGTGTTCCTGGACGACTTGGTCTTCCTGGACGGCCTGGTCTACCTGGTTGGCCTGGAATGCTTGGTCCTTCTGGCTTACCTGGACCTCCAGGGATGCCTGGAATTCCAGGTTGGCCTGGAATGCTTGGACTACCTGGTGTTCCTGGACGACTTGGTTTTCCTGGTCGGCCTGGTATTCCTGGACGACTTGGTTTTCCTGGACGGCCTGGTGTTCCTGGACGACTTGGTTTTCCTGGACGGCCTGGTATTCCTGGACGACTTGGTTTTCCTGGACGGCCTGGTCTTCCTGGTCTTCCGGGTTGGCCTGGAATGCCTGGTCCTTCTGGCTCACCTGGAATGCCTGGACCTCCAGGGAGGCCTGGGATTCCAGGTTGGCTTGGAGTGCCTGGAAATCCAGGTTGGCCTGGAATGCTTGGACTGCCTGGAGTTCCTGGACGACTTGGTTTTCCTGGACGGCCTGGTCTTCCTGGACGACCTGGTATTTCTGGACGACTTGGTGTTCCTGGACGATTTGGATTTCCTGGATGGCCTGGTCTTCCTGGACGACCTGGGATTCCTGGACGACTTGGTGTTCCTGGACGACTTGGTGTTCCTGGACGACTTGGTTTTCCTGGACGGCCTGGTCTTCCTGGACGACCTGGGATTCCTGGACGACTTGGTGTTCCTGGACGACTTGGTTTTCCTGGACGGCCTGGTCTTCCTGGACGGCCTGGTCTACCTGGAATGCTTGGTCCTTCTGGCTTACCTGGACCTCCAGGGATGCCTGGAATTCCAGGTTGGCCTGGAATGCTTGGACTACCTGGTGTTCCTGGATGGCCTGGTTTTCCTGGACGACCTGGTATTCCTGGACGACTTGGTTTTCCTGGACGACTTGGTTTTCCTGGACGACTTGGTTTTCCTGGACGACTTGGTTTTCCTGGACGGCCTGGTCTTCCTGGTCTTCCGGGTTGGCCTGGAATGCCTGGTCCTTCTGGCTCACCTGGAATGCCTGGACCTCCAGGGAGGCCTGGGATTCCAGGTTGGCTTGGAGTGCCTGGAAATCCAGGTTGGCCTGGAATGCTTGGACTGCCTGGTGTTCCTGGACGACCTGGTCTTCCTGGACGGCCTGGTGTTCCTGGACGACTTGGTGTTCCTGGACGACTTGGTGTTCCAGGACGGCCTGGTCTTCCTGGACGACCTGGTATTCCTGGACGATTTGGTGTTCCTGGACGACTTGGTCTTCCTGGACGGCCTGGTCTACCTGGTTGGCCTGGAATGCTTGGTCCATCTGGCTTACCTGGACCTCCAGGGATGCCTGGAATTCCAGGTTGGCCTGGAATGCTTGGACTACCTGGTGTTCCTGGACTGCCTGGTGTTCCTGGACGACTTGGTGTTCCTGGACGGCCTGGTATTCCTGGACGACTTGGTTTTCCTGGACGACTTGGTTTTCCTGGACGGCCTGGTCTTCCTGGACGACCTGGTATTCCTGGACGACTTGGTATTCCTGGACGACTTGGTTTTCCTGGACGGCCTGGTCTTCCTGGACGGCCTGGTATTCCTGGACGACTTGGTATTCCTGGACGACTTGGTTTTCCTGGACGGCCTGGTTTTCCTGGACGACTTGGTTTTCCTGGACGACTTGGTTTTCCTGGACGGCCTGGTCTTCCTGGTCTTCCGGGTTGGCCTGGAATGCCTGGTCCTTCTGGCTCACCTGGAATGCCTGGACCTCCAGGGAGGCCTGGGATTCCAGGTTGGCTTGGAGTGCCTGGAAATCCAGGTTGGCCTGGAATGCTTGGACTGCCTGGTGTTCCTGGACGACTTGGTTTTCCTGGACGGCCTGGTGTTCCTGGACGACTTGGTATTCCTGGACGACTTGGTGTTCCTGGACGACTTGGTCTTCCTGGACTGCCTGGTGTTCCTGGACGACTTGGTGTTCCAGGACGGCCTGGTCTTCCTGGACGACCTGGTATTCCTGGACGACTTGGTGTTCCTGGACGACTTGGTGTTCCTGGACGGCCTGGTCTTCCTGGACGGCCTGGTATTCCTGGACGACTTGGTGTTCCTGGACGACTTGGTTTTCCTGGACGGCCTGGTCTTCCTGGACGACCTGGTATTCCTGGATGACTTGGTTTTCCTGGACGGCCTGGTCTTCCTGGACGACCTGGTATTCCTGGACGACTTGGTTTTCCTGGACGACCTGGTATTCCTGGACGACTTGGTGTTCCTGGACGACTTGGTCTTCCTGGACGGCCTGGTCTACCTGGTTGGCCTGGAATGCTTGGTCCTTCTGGCTTACCTGGACCTCCAGGGATGCCTGGAATTCCAGGTTGGCCTGGAATGCTTGGACTACCTGGTGTTCCTGGACGGCCTGGTTTTCCTGGACGGCCTGGTATTCCTGGACGACTTGGTTTTCCTGGACGACTTGGTTTTCCTGGACGGCCTGGTCTTCCTGGTCTTCCGGGTTGGCCTGGAATGCCTGGTCCTTCTGGCTCACCTGGAATGCCTGGACTTCCAGGGTGGCCTGGGATTCCAGGTTGGCTTGGAGTGCCTGGAAATCCAGGTTGGCCTGGAATGCTTGGACTGCCTGGAGTTCCTGGACGACTTGGTGTTCCTGGACGACCTGGTCTTCCTGGACGGCCTGGTGTTCCTGGACGACTTGGTGTTCCTGGACGAATTGGTGTTCCTGGATGGCCTGGTCTACCTGGTTGGCCTGGAATGCTTGGACTGCCTGGTGTTCCTGGACGACTTGGTTTTCCTGGACTGCCTGGTCTTCCTGGACGGCCTGGTGTTCCTGGACGACCTGGTGTTCCTGGACGACTTGGTATTCCTGGACGACTTGGTGTTCCTGGACGACTTGGTGTTCCTGGACGACTTGGTCTTCCTGGACGGCCTGGTCTACCTGGTTGGCCTAGAATGCTTGGTCCTTCTGGCTTACCTGGACCTCCAGGGATGCCTGGAATTCCAGGTTGGCCTGGAATGCTTGGACTACCTGGTGTTCCTGGACGACTTGGTTTTCCTGGTCGGCCTGGTATTCCTGGACGACTTGGTTTTCCTGGACGGCCTGGTGTTTCTGGACGACTTGGTTTTCCTGGACGGCCTGGTATTCCTGGACGACTTGGTTTTCCTGGACGACTTGGTTTTCCTGGACGGCCTGGTCTTCCTGGTCTTCCGGGTTGGCCTGGAATGCCTGGTCCTTCTGGCTCACCTGGAATGCCTGGACCTCCAGGGAGGCCTGGGATTCCAGGTTGGCTTGGAGTGCCTGGAAATCCAGGTTGGCCTGGAATGCTTGGACTGCCTGGAGTTCCTGGACGACTTGGTTTTCCTGGACGGCCTGGTCTTCCTGGACGACCTGGTATTTCTGGACGACTTGGTGTTCCTGGACGACTTGGTTTTCCTGGACGGCCTGGTCTTCCTGGACGACCTGGGATTCCTGGACGACTTGGTGTTCCTGGACGACTTGGTG
Organism: Petrolisthes manimaculis; assembly: GCA_034508575.1. Classification (NCBI taxonomy): domain Eukaryota; kingdom Metazoa; phylum Arthropoda; class Malacostraca; order Decapoda; family Porcellanidae; genus Petrolisthes; species Petrolisthes manimaculis. Next base: position 35,770 of record JAWZYT010003111.1, on the reverse strand, counting down.
TTCCTGGACGACTTGGTTTTCCTGGACGGCCTGGTCTTCCTGGACGACCTGGGATTCCTGGACGACTTGGTGTTCCTGGACGACTTGGTTTTCCTGGACGGCCTGGTCTTCCTGGACGGCCTGGTCTACCTGGAATGCTTGGTCCTTCTGGCTTACCTGGACCTCCAGGGATGCCTGGAATTCCAGGTTGGCCTGGAATGCTTGGACTACCTGGTGTTCCTGGATGGCCTGGTTTTCCTGGACGACCTGGTATTCCTGGACGACTTGGTTTTCCTGGACGACTTGGTTTTCCTGGACGACTTGGTTTTCCTGGACGACTTGGTTTTCCTGGACGGCCTGGTCTTCCTGGTCTTCCGGGTTGGCCTGGAATGCCTGGTCCTTCTGGCTCACCTGGAATGCCTGGACCTCCAGGGAGGCCTGGGATTCCAGGTTGGCTTGGAGTGCCTGGAAATCCAGGTTGGCCTGGAATGCTTGGACTGCCTGGTGTTCCTGGACGACTTGGTGTTCCTGGACGACCTGGTCTTCCTGGACGGCCTGGTGTTCCTGGACGACTTGGTGTTCCTGGACGACTTGGTGTTCCAGGACGGCCTGGTCTTCCTGGACGACCTGGTATTCCTGGACGATTTGGTGTTCCTGGACGACTTGGTCTTCCTGGACGGCCTGGTCTACCTGGTTGGCCTGGAATGCTTGGTCCATCTGGCTTACCTGGACCTCCAGGGATGCCTGGAATTCCAGGTTGGCCTGGAATGCTTGGACTACCTGGTGTTCCTGGACTGCCTGGTGTTCCTGGACGACTTGGTGTTCCTGGACGGCCTGGTATTCCTGGACGACTTGGTTTTCCTGGACGACTTGGTTTTCCTGGACGGCCTGGTCTTCCTGGACGACCTGGTATTCCTGGACGACTTGGTATTCCTGGACGACTTGGTTTTCCTGGACGGCCTGGTCTTCCTGGACGGCCTGGTATTCCTGGACGACTTGGTATTCCTGGACGACTTGGTTTTCCTGGACGGCCTGGTTTTCCTGGACGACTTGGTTTTCCTGGACGACTTGGTTTTCCTGGACGGCCTGGTCTTCCTGGTCTTCCGGGTTGGCCTGGAATGCCTGATCCTTCTGGCTCACCTGGAATGCCTGGACCTCCAGGGAGGCCTGGGATTCCAGGTTGGCTTGGAGTGCCTGGAAATCCAGGTTGGCCTGGAATGCTTGGACTGCCTGGTGTTCCTGGACGACTTGGTTTTCCTGGACGGCCTGGTGTTCCTGGACGGCCTGGTCTTCCTGGACGGCCTGGTGTTCCTGGACGACTTGGTATTCCTGGACGACTTGGTGTTCCTGGACGACTTGGTCTTCCTGGACTGCCTGGTGTTCCTGGACGACTTGGTGTTCCAGGACGGCCTGGTCTTCCTGGACGACCTGGTATTCCTGGACGACTTGGTGTTCCTGGACGACTTGGTTTTCCTGGACGGCCTGGTCTTCCTGGACGACCTGGTATTCCTGGACGACTTGGTTTTCCTGGACGGCCTGGTCTTCCTGGACGACCTGGTATTCCTGGACGACTTGGTTTTCCTGGACGACCTGGTATTCCTGGACGACTTGGTGTTCCTGGACGACTTGGTCTTCCTGGACGGCCTGGTCTACCTGGTTGGCCTGGAATGCTTGGTCCTTCTGGCTTACCTGGACCTCCAGGGATGCCTGGAATTCCAGGTTGGCCTGGAATGCTTGGACTACCTGGTGTTCCTGGACGGCCTGGTTTTCCTGGACGGCCTGGTATTCCTGGACGACTTGGTTTTCCTGGACGACTTGGTTTTCCTGGACGGCCTGGTCTTCCTGGTCTTCCGGGTTGGCCTGGAATGCCTGGTCCTTCTGGCTCACCTGGAATGCCTGGACTTCCAGGGAGGCCTGGGATTCCAGGTTGGCTTGGAGTGCCTGGAAATCCAGGTTGGCCTGGAATGCTTGGACTGCCTGGAGTTCCTGGACGACTTGGTGTTCCTGGACGACCTGGTCTTCCTGGACGGCCTGGTGTTCCTGGACGACTTGGTGTTCCTGGACGAATTGGTGTTCCTGGACGGCCTGGTCTACCTGGTTGGCCTGGAATGCTTGGACTGCCTGGTGTTCCTGGACGACTTGGTTTTCCTGGACTGCCTGGTCTTCCTGGACGGCCTGGTGTTCCTGGACGACCTGGTGTTCCTGGACGACTTGGTATTCCTGGACGACTTGGTGTTCCTGGACGACTTGGTGTTCCTGGACGACTTGGTCTTCCTGGACTGCCTGGTGTTCCTGGACGACTTGGTGTTCCAGGACGGCCTGGTCTTCCTGGACGACCTGGTATTCCTGGACGACTTGGTGTTCCTGGACGACTTGGTGTTCCTGGACGGCCTGGTCTTCCTGGTTGGCCTGGAATGCTTGGTCCTTCTGGCTTACCTGGACCTCCAGGGATGCCTGGAATTCCTGGGATTCCTGGTTGGCCTGGAATGCCTGGTCCATCTGGCTTACCTGGAATTCCTGGGATTCCTGGTTGGCCTGGAACGCTTGGAGTGCCTGGTGTTCCTGGAGTGCCTGGTGTTCCTGGACGACTTGGTTTCCCTGGACGGCCTGGTGTTCCGGGTTGACCTGGAATGCCTGGACCTCCAGGTAGGCTTGGAATGCTTGTGCCTCCAGGTTTACCTGGACTTCCTGGAATGCCTGGTTGGTATGGTGGTAATGGAAATGGTTTGGGCATAGGATCAACTGGCAGTGGTGGTGGTAGAAATGGTGGGGATGTTACTGGTATTGGTAATATTTCATGAGTCTTGGTGCCACATGGAGGCTTCATCCGATAACCAAACACACACTGGTCCAGCTGGTCAGAAAATACAGTGCCGGGCTCACATTCAAAGTGATACGTGTGATATACCCCGAGGCCCATGCGATCCACACACCTGTGGTGGAGAGAAAGTAGTGTAAGTTTAGATTTCAATCTCTACCTGTCAGTTAGATGAGAAACACTCTTGGTGATCCTTACCCACAAACAACCTGTTATTTGTCTGGTGCTTCCCTTTTACCAGTTTGTGAAGATTGTGTGTAATTAGGATGGACATGTTCCTGATTTAAAAGAAGAAACAATGTTTTTAGCACTGGATACACACACACAAACAAAAGCCGACAGGTGCAGCCAAAATGGCTAGAGTTTCTGAAGCATCACATTCTAAAAGCAACATTGGTCGGGACAACAAACAGGTTAGTGATAAGGCGAGTGCTTTGTTAGACACCAGTATGGTAGCAGAAATTTATAGCAAAATTGAGAAGGTAGAAGAGGAATGTAAAATGGCAAGGGATGAAAATATGGCGTTAAGGGAGACGGTAGTAGAACTTAAGGAAGAACTTCAAAATGAAGCCCTGAAGGAAAATGTCAGGTACCGAGAACAAGAAGTGGCAGAGATTCGAACCATGATGAAAGAAATGGGTGAGAAAATAATGAAGCAGAAAGAGAGGGTTGATTTAATATCATATGATTCAGTTGTGGAACAGGTAACAGAACAGCGAGATAAACTCCAGAAAGAAGCAGTTAAAATTTTAGATGATAAACTGAATATAGAACAGGAAGTGGTAGAAATGAACAAACAAGTGAATGAATGTCGAGAGCAATTAAAAGTTAGCTTTGCAGAAATTGTTCGAAATGAAGAGAAATTTTCACGTGAGGTTGAACGGGTAAAACAAGGAAACAAAATAGAAGAAGAGATTAAAAAGGTGATAAGAAGTAATGAAAAACTGCTCAGGCTCACTGTAGATAAAAACAAATTCTTGATTATATTTGGAAGTAAAAAAAAAGACATAGAATCAAGAGTAATAATTATTAGAGATAAGGAGGAGGAGGGTTTGTCAAAGAACTTCGAAGAATTGGGAAGTATGACATGGAAAAAGGTACGACCATTGAAAGTGACATTTATGAATAATCAGGTATTAGATAAAGTAATGAGGAATACATGGAAACTCAAAGATAGTGAAAACTACAATCATGTAAAGCTACGGAGAGATTTAAGTAAAGAGGATAGAATGGTTCTAAAGGAAAAACTGGAAGAAGCAAACAAAATGAACAACGAACGATCAGAAGAGGAAAAGAAGATTTTTTTTCTTCAGAGTGGTGGGACTTCGGATAATACAATGGTACATGAAAAAGCAAGAAAGGTAGAAATGGCAGGAGGAGTTAGGGCAAACAGAAAAAAAAAATATAGATTGGTCTATAGCAATGTGGATGGTCTGGTGTCAAAAAAACTAGAGATAAGATATTTCATAAAACAAAAAGAGCCAAAGATAATGTGTTTATGTGAAACCAAGCTTGATAAAGATGTAAGTTTGGAAGTGATGAAATGGAGGGATTATAACTTTTGGAGAAGGGATAGAGAGGGTAAAATGGGTGGAGGAGTTTTAATCATCACAAACAAAGAATTGAAAGTTAAAATGATAGAACTAGAAAGTAACAAGGCGGAAATAATTGCTGTGGAAGTGACTAGTAATTGCAAAAAAAACAACTGATATTGCTGTAGCTTACATGCCACCGTTTACAAGAACCTGGAATGAGGAGGAGTATCAGGAGTTAAAGAAAGATATGATAAAAAATATCGAAGAACTAATTTACAGAAACATTGAACTAATAATAACAGGCGACTTTAATTGTAAAGAGGTGAATTGGCAGGAAAGAGATGCAGGCAGCAACAATAATCAAGTAAGATACAAGAAAAAGAGGCAAGGATGAGTCGTCCAAATTAGACCTAGTATATACTAGAGATCCAGACATAATAATTAACACCGAGTATCTACCTCCATTGGGTAATAGTGACCATGTAGTCATAGAAATGGATGTTATGATGGACTACACACTAACAAACCAGAAAGAACACCATAAAAACAACAGACCAAACTATAGGAAAGCAGACTATAAGTTAAAACAATGCTTTCGAGAAACTGATTGGAGTGAAATTGAACTGCAGCATAATGTAAACGAGAAATACCACACTTTTAAACAAATTTGCCATGACATAGTGAGTAAATATGTTCCAAAAGTGGAAAATACAAGAAAAATAGAAAATATAAAAGATTGGTTTAATGTTAGATGTAAGATAGCAAAGGATAAGAGAGACAGGGCATGGAAAATAGCCAGAAAGAGGAGAAATGAACAAACATGGAACAATTATAAGAAACTAAGAAATGAGTATGTCAAAGTAAGGAGGTAGGAAGCAAGGAATTATGAAAAGAACATTGTGAATAGGTGTGAAAAGGAACCCAAATTGGTCTATAAGTATATAAATAGCAAGTTAAAGACAAAAGATAACATATTAAGGCTGAGAGAAGGAAACAAAGTTTGTGAAGATGATAAAAACTTGTGTTAAGTGATGAATAATGTATTGTATTCAGTTTATGTTAAATATGAACATTTTAATGAACCAGAGATAATAGATGAACAACAAGAAAAACTTTGTGATTGAAACTAATGAAGGAATTAGATGTGAGAAAAGCTATGGGCCCAGATAACATATCAGGATGGGTATTGAAAGAATGTGCTGAGGAATTAGTTGAACCTTTATATAAAATAATGTTATATTCCTTAAAAGTTGGGGAGCTACCACAAGACTGGAAAAATGCAAATATTGTACCAATTTATAAAAGTGGGAATAGGGAAGATCCACTGAATCATAGACCAGTTTCCCTCACAAGTGTAGTTTGTAAGATATTAGAAAAAATGATTAAGATCAGACGGATAAAACAACTGGAGAAAAACAAGTTATTATGTGAAAGACAATTTAGTTTCAGGGAAGGAACTTCCTGTGTAACAAATTTGTTAAGTTTTTATGATAGAGTGGTGGATAAGGTACAGGAGAGGGAAGGATGGGTGGATTGTATATACCTGGACATGAAGAAGGCATTCCATAGAGTTCCACATGGTCGACTAAGGTGGAAACTTGAAAAGTATGGAGGATTACAGGGTAACATATTGAAGTGGATGGAGGACTACCTTACAGGAAGACAAACGAGGACTGTAATTAGAGATAATTACTCACAATGGAAAGAAGTTACTAGTGGAGTACCACAAGGAGCAGTGCTAGCCCCAATAATGTTCCTAGTGTACATAAATGATATGCCAAAAGAAGTCGATGCATATATGAGCATGTTTGCGGATGATGCAAAGATCATGAAGGATACAGTAAGCGAGGAAAGTTGTAGAAAGTTACAGAATGATCTATATAAGGTAAACCTTTGGAGTGAAAAATGGAAAATGGCGTTTAACACTAGAAAGTGCCATGTGATGGAAATTGGAACAAGCAAAAGAAGACCACATTGGGAATACAAATTGGGTGAAGTTAGTATTAACAAATCAAATAAAGAAAAGGATTTAGGGGTTATTGTAAGAGCAGATCTCTCACCTGAAAGTCATATAAATAAGATAATAGGAGAAGCATACGGTCTTTTAAATAAAATAAGAATAGCTTTTGATTTTATGGACGAAGAATTATTAGTTAAAATATTTACATCAATGATCAGACTTAGATTAGAATATGCGGCAGTGGTATGGTCACCACATCTAATAAAACATATAAACAAATTAGAGAGGGTGCAGAGAGTCGCAACTAAGATGATACCTGAATTGAGAGAACTATCATATGATGAGAGGTTAGAGAGAATTGACAAGATAAATTTTATCCAAACAAGTGAGATAAGTCCAAAATAATCTTTAATTTCCTTTGAGATGTCTTGAAACATTGATTTTGAAAGATCATAACTCAAAGTGAGGGGGAAAAATGGATGGAGGTAATGTGTTCCAGAGTTGGCCAGGTATGTATATGAAAGTCTGGGAGTATCGGTCAACCTCTCACACCTCTCTATCACCTTTTTCTGGCGCTATAGGACCTCGATGGTGCGGCGCCTAATATCCATCAATCAATCAATCCTTGCATTTTTCAGAAGGCCATGTAGACTCCAATTAGGCCACAACAAACAACCCCTTTCACGGTTCAAGAATGTGTAGTACGTACTAGTACATTAGCTGCTCACTCACCTGTAAAACCAGCTGCAGTTCCTAGGATGTTGGAAGACGCCGGGGCCAGGGCAAGGCACTCGAGGGTAAACAATATAGTCAGGATACCGTGGATCTGTTGACACACCATCAACTATATTATTATTAGGTCAAGTTGGGTTATAATTAAGTTAGGTTAGGTTACAATTAAGTTAACTTGGGTTATAATTAAGGTAGATTGGGTTAGATTTAAGTTAGGTTAGTTTAAAGGTAAGTTAGGTTAGATTTAAGATTGGTTGGGTTAGACTTAAGTTGGTTAGAAAATATTTGACCAGGAGAGGTTAATAAGTTCTGTTTAGTTACACGTCAAGTATAATATTAAGTCAGGTTGGGTTAGAATGGGTTAGATTTAAGGTAATTTAGCTTAACTTAGACTTGGGGAGGTTAATAAGTTCTGATTAGTTGCACATCAAGTATAATAATTATTAAATCATCTTAGTTTGGGTGGTTTAATGGGGTAGTATAGTGTTGGTAAATCAGGAGCAAATAATTCCTTCAAACTATTCCAAGCAACAGGACACCATTATTTATGTTCATCTGGTCCCATTTCGTGGCACATTTTGGAGGAATCAAGGGGGAATTTTTTTCGTATTGGTAAATCTGGAGCAACTGAATCCTCCAAACTATTCCAAGCAACAGGACACCATTATTTATGTTCATCTGCTGGTCTCGTTTCCTGGCATACTTTGGAGGAATCAAGGCACTCCAATGTAAATACAAAAACAAAAGCATACTATCCCCTTAAGGTAAAAAAAGAGTGAATCAGCTTCCATACCTCTAGGTCCTGGTGTGTAAGCATGTGTCATGGTGGTGAGGGTCGTGGTGGTGAGAATAGTGATGATGGTAGTGGTGGTGATGATTGATACACACGCCACCAGGGAGGCCAACATCTTCTTCACCCACAACATCCCTCTCATGGTGTTGGTGGTGGTCACATACACTGTCTATATAAATGCTGTTGGTGACCGAATCATCTGTGGGGGTTGGAAGACGTTGGAGAAGAAGGTGGTATGATGTAGAATAATTATCAGTATATAATTATGTATTGTGGATGCCAGCTCTCTCTCTCTCTCTCTCTCTCTCTCTCTCTCTCTCTCTCTCTCTCTCTCTCTCTCTCTCTCTCTCTCTCTCTCTCTCTCTCTCTCTCTCTCTCTCTCTCTCTCTCTCTCTCTCTCTCTCTCTCTCTCTCTCTCTCTCTCTCTCTCTCTCTCTCTCTCTCTCTCTCTCTCTCTCTCTCTCTCTCTCTCTCCGAATAAGACCTTCATCATTTCTTTGGGTTGTAGGCAAACCCTTTATGAGATTGATTTCACTAAAGACAACGCCGAAACAAAACGCCCGGGAGTAGAGATGCTACTGGGATTTTTTTTGTCTTTGCAAGGGACCCAAACAGAGTGAGTTAGTGCCATAAATTGTCCTGAAAATCTTTTGGTGTGCTACGAAGATCCGCTGTATTTGATTTCACTTTGGTTTCACTGTAATTATTATAGTCTTCTGAGCAAAGTGACCAGCAATAACAATGTATCTAGAGTGCATACCATTTCATTCCTGAACTATTTTGGCTCTCTTAATAGATCTTTGTGCATTAGTGGTTATGCTGTATTGAACTTAAATAGTGATAATGAGTTCGAAATGCCAGAACACATTGTCTTCGAAGGAACATAAGTCGTACGAAGCTGGTAAGGGGGAAAGATGGATGACGGTAGGTAGAGCGTTCCAGAGTTGACTAATTGTAGAACATGAACGAGATGAAAGATAACTGGGCAAGAAATGGTATAATGTGAAAGACTGTGAGTACAGGTTAACTCAAACAATAGGGAGTAGGCATAGGTTGACAAACACTGTACAGTAGGTGGGCGAGAATGATAAGAGTGTAAGTGAAATATTGTGAGTACCAGTTAACTCCTACATTTGGGAGGTGGCAGACAGATAGACGAGAAATATAGAGTTGGTCTGATTGACTTACCCAACGAATTTTCTATCCTTCCGGCCGCCCTGCCATCTAGAAGAGAAGTGAATCTCTCATTGCTGGCGCCTTCACAGGAAGCACACACACACACACACACACAAACCTGACCCCCTCCCTACACTCATACCCTCTCCTCTCTTGTCCTCCTAACACACACACACACACACACACACATTTCTGGCTTCCAACATTTGACAGGTACCCGAGTTGTGTTATGTCTGTACTGTCAATAACTTGTCTAGCACTTCTTCTCATATCCTTCTTACCTTCCTTCCCCGCTTCTTCTCCAGTCCTTGATTCTGTCCATCCTTTCTTTCACTCTTTTCTTCACTTCTTCCTGTCCTGCATATTTACCTTTCCTTTCTTCCTTCCTTTCCTATACTCCTTTCCTTCCTTCCTTCCTCCATGTACTACTACTACTACTACTACTACTATTAATTATAATAATAATAATAATAATAATAATAATAATAATAATAATAATAATATTAATAATAATAATAATAATAATAATAATAATACATTTACAATTGTACATCATAGATAATAAGTATGGGGGTATTAATTACAATATTAATAATGAACACGTTACTAAGGGGAGACTTTGTTGTGAAAACTTTGAAGGTCTACCAAATCCAATGTATACCAACAAAACACACACACACACATTAGAAGTAGAATAAAAAAAAATACTTATAACCAATGCTCTGTGTACGAATTTCTGAGGCCGACTGTACAATGTGTTTTCTAGTCTAGTACAATGTTCTCTCTTGCCCTTTTTTTTTTCTTTTTTTTTTTTTCATACATTGTCATGCCGAGGTTAAGGGACCCTGTGATGTAGTCCGAAAATAAATTGGAGATAATTGAGTCCTTCAAATATTGCCACGAAACACCACTTACCGGTACATTAATTAAAGGAGTTTGTTTGTTTATTTCGTGTCTTAATTAAGTCGTGAGGAATCAGAAGTCACCAAGTTTTGTGTTGGTAATACTGGAGCAATTGAATCCTCCTAACTATTCCAAGCAACATAACACCATTATTTTTTCTCTTCTGGTCCTGTTTCCTGGCATACTTTGGAGGAATCGAGGAGCTCCTGTGTAACAAAAGCGAATGACCACCTTCAATTAAGATATGGAAAAAACAGCAGGTCAACTTTGGGGTGGAAGAATATATATCCAAGATCACATCACTCCTGACCTTTATTTGAGCTTGACTGGGAGAGTTTAATTAAGGGGGTGTGGGAGTAGGGGACAGGCTTAGGGGGGGAATGGTGGGGTGTGGGAATAGGGGGACAGGCTTGGGGTGGGTAGAAAGCCTATCCCCCTATTCCCGCACCCACCTAACCCCCACAACCCCCCTCCTAAGCCTGTCCCCCTACTCCTGCACCCCCCAAAAAAAAACAAGCCTGTCCCCCTATTCCCACACCCCCTTAAATCTAGAGAAACAATAATATTCCTCCAAACTATTCCATGCAACAGGCCACCATTATTTTTGTTAATCTGTTGATCCTTCCCCAATTTTTCTCCTTGTTTGTTTACATTCTTTCCTTCATTATTTTCTTCACTTCTTCCTGTCCTACATTCTTACCTCTCCTTTCTTCCTTCCTTTCCTGTACTCTTTTCCTTCCTTCCTTCTTCCTTCCTTCTTTCATGTACTACTACTACTACTACTACTACTACTACTACTACTACTACTACTACTACTACTACTACTACTACTACCACTACTACTACTACTACTCTAAATATAAGTATACTAATCTCCTTACTTAATTAGAGAGGTCAGCCACCCCTCCTCCCCCAGTGACCCTGAGTAGAGGTGGACGGTTGGAGTGACACATTGATGGACAGACAAGATGGAGACATGACACACCAACTTGTAGTGAGGACAACTGCAAACTGGTGGTGACATACTTAATGTATAGCTACCAACGACTCTCTCTCTCTCTCACACACACACACACACACACACAGATATGAAAGTCTCTCTCTCTGTCTTTCGCACACATAGAGATGATATGAACGACTCTCACAGTCACACACACAAATGATATCAACGGCTCTCTCACACACACAGATTGCAACGGCTGAGAGAGAGAGAGAGAGAGAGAGAGAGAACACACACGTGCAGCACTTGATATTCATGTATATTCATTCCATCAGGTTCATTTCAGGTTAATTAGATAATAGACTTACAGAGTATCAGTCAGTCAGTCAAGAATTACATTAATATGATTCTGATTGGTGTGGAAGTTGGACACACTGTTGGGGCTGTGTGTATATGAAATTTTAGTGGTGGATATAGTGCATTTTTCTTTTCTTTTCTTAAAAAGATGTGTACATACCCACCTACCTCGATCTTTACTTCCATTCTTTAATATATATATATATATATATATATATATATATATATATATATATATATATATATATATATATATATATATATATATATATATATATATATATATATATATTAACTCAGCCTTTGTATTTTTATATTAATATCTTTGTACAAGGTTATAAGTTGTTTAGTGTTTGGTCAGTATACTCTAACCTTTTCCTTTGTTGTTTGTCTTTATATATTCTTGTGTAGGTTCAGGAAGTACAGATAATGATAGATATCGTCTACTGGAAGCCACGAATAGGTAAACAGGTGTTATTTTATTGAAGTTATGAATTGGGTCCGGGGTTTGAGGTAGGCCTACCGGTTACAATAGAAAATTTACCTCCTATCAAGACTATTATGTTGCTCTTATTAATTGAGTGGAAAGAGAGAGAGAGAGAGAGAGAGAGAGAGGGGAGAATCACAGAACTCTCTCTCTGTGATGTCAGAAAATTGGAGGTAAACGAATCCTTTAATTATTGCCACGAAACACACTCATAAACAATGAACTGCAAGCCGTTATAAAGAAGAAAATGCTAATTGGCAATCATTTATCATTTCCCAAATTAATTATTCTATAGTAAATATAAAAGTTTTATTTGCATCATTGCTCGTGGAAAAAAAATAATATGCAAGACTAGCAACAATAACAATCAAAGATCCATTTGCCCATAATGTAGGTATAAACTTTACTGTAAATTGCATAATTCGGAGCTCCACGTCTCGAATCCCAAGTTTGTTCGAGCTGAAGATATGGAGCTTGGAACTTGGGGAAACAGAGGAAGTGGAACGGATGTGATGATGAAACTATGAGAGGTGGGAGGAGAACAAACACACTCACAATACATAATTACACTTCTCCACACACACACATACATCCTGACACTTACTCTGTCACACTATAAAAATATCGCCTTGATGAGCATTACGTAGACGATAGACTTAAGTCCAAATAACAAACAAACGATGATGATTGACTTGACCGGCGAGTCGGTGAGCTGGCCGGCTGGGAATGAGTGAGTGAGTGAGTCTGTGAGTATGAGTGAGTGTCTGAGTGACTTGATTCAGTCTTGTGGTGAACGTTGAGGAGGAAGGATGTGTCTCTCTCCTGTGTTCATGTAATCGGTGAGTATTTATTTAAAATATATTTATTTTATATAATTTTTTAATGTTTTTGGTTTTGTAGGTGAATGTAGTGACTTTTGACTATATTTCAATATATGGTAATATGTTTAATAGGCACCTAAATATTCATTACAACTGTCTTTGTCAGTTTTATCGAGTCCCAACTAAAATTGATGGCTATCCTATTTAACATGAATAGTTTGTTGGGTAAATATAATTTAATGTTGTTAAATCTACCTATACATTTTTCTTTAGTAGGTAACTTTTCAATTATTTGATGGTTTACTATATAACTTTTAGCCTACTTCGGATTGCATGGGACGGTTTAATTTTGCTAAAATTTATTGTAATTAACTCTTATTTTTGTTGTTACAGATCATGGCGGAAGTTATGCTATGAACCACATCAATCCACCAACCATAGCAGCGATGAAGAAGGTCTAATATCACCACGAGAATCAAATGTTATGGTGAATTGGTTGGTGTTGCTGCCTGTGTAGGATTCTTAACCAAAAAGTATTTTGGTGTTCGAAGTGACGAGACTGAAGAACCCTGCTTCGACTCGCATTGAGGTGAGTATTCAATTTCGATTTCACGGATGTAGTACAATATTGAAGTGTGTTAAACTATGGGAATCATAACTGTACGCATAAGTCTTTTTCGTAAGGCCTAGATTATAGTACTTTAACCACATCTTTCACAAAATGTTTACGGCAATAGTCGGTGGTAATCATGGTGGTAATCTATCTCCTTTCGTAGTTTTTAGGGTACCTGGCCAATTTCTCTTACTTAAGAGGGAGAATGGCCTAATTAGTGTACTTCACCTCTGGTCAGTTATTAGTCCTTCACATCACGTTTCCACTGGTGTATATCATGTTTGTCTAAAATTTTGCATACTCCCTACAATTCCCTCTCCTATATAATTGAAAGTGAGCTAATAGGCAACTGGTGGAGCTTAGAGAGGGCTTGACAAATGACCCAGGAAGCACTCGTTCGGTTGTTAAGTAGGTATTATATTAATGAAAAGTTCAGATTAAATTAAAATAGTTTTAATTATATGAATTAATCGATGCATACTAGAACACCGATTAAGGATAATGATGACGTGTAAAGGATCATAATTGTCACACACAGTCCTATTCTTCTCTCCATATATCGGGGAGAGAGGGTTTCCCATGCTAGGAAGGTCGCTAGTGAGAGACCAGACTAAATGGTTCCCATCTTTCAGTTCTTCAACTGTCCCTCTTTTCATTTTATTTCCTTCCTGCTTGCTGTCACACCTCTTATCACTTTTTTCTGGCGCTATAGGACCTCGATGTTGCGGCGCCTAATATCCATCAATCAATCAATCGTATCTTTATGAATGAATCACTGGGAACCCAGAGACAATGTAAGGTGGAACCTGATTGGCTGAACTTTGAGGGGTGTAGAAAAACTTATCATCCCATTTTACGTAAAGTAATATGTGGTAGAACAAATTGCAGGAAATAATACTACAACAGTTATGTATTGAACAATGTTATTACAAAATGGTATTACAAAAATATATGTTATATATCAGTGAATGTGAATTTACATAACTTACAGGAGTCTTGTGTCTTAGTAACAATTATACAGATTATATCAGCAGTAAGAGTTTGTAATTTTAATACATTACACCTATAAAGAGAATAATTTTAAAAGCTAATGTATGAAAAAGTTAATTGTTAATTTATTGCCAAATCATTATAACAGGCATTGTGTACCAGAGCAAATTGCCACAAATTGACAAAACGTTTACTCAGCAACGATTTATTACAGGAGCAATGTCGTTTCTCTCCCTTCGAATCTGATTCATATTCGAATATCATGAAAACACGAAAGAACCAACAAACCAATGCTGCTTTCCTGTGTTGTGTTGCTATTAACGTTTTGCAGATCAATAATACAAATTACGCCATTGTTACTCTAATCAGGGTTCATATAGATAGGGTTAGCCAAGAGACAGATTTGGGGCGGAGCTACGTGACGTCAAACGTTCCCGTGGCCTCGCAGCCAATGCTCTCATTTTTAAGGTAATTACTCTAGATTAGCGTAATTTGGGACCATTTAAAGTAAAGTTTTGACCATCTAAGGTACTTTTTTATCGGTGCTTCCGTTATTTCATGGGTTATCGTAAGAGAAAAATGTATTGCTGTAAAAAACTATTATAATTTCATAAAAATATCATGTGTCAAGGGTTCATAAACGTCGATATGGTCACCTACTTCAGGATCTATGGTAATTTGGCTACATTTAACGTATTTTCAACCCAATTTTTAAGGTAATATCACAAATACTTCATGACAACCCTGCTCGCAGCCTTGAACCCATTCTGTGTTGGGTCGCTCTCTCGTACAGACTTCTCTCATCATTGTTTTTTTGGTGTATGAGTGTATATAATTTATTATATATCTCCTAAAAATGAGGAGATTGGGGGGTATGCGGGCGACTAGGCCAAATAAAACATTGTATTTGCGTTCAGGAGAGAGAGAGAACTGCTTCTAGCAGTGCGAATCATACTATAATAACTGTTGTAGTATTACATCCTGCAATTTATTCTACCACATATTTCTTTACGTATAATGCGATAAGATTTACTTCACTCAAAGTTCAGCCAATCATGTTCCACCTTACATTGTCTCTGGGTTCCCAGTGATTCATTCATAAAGATACGAGGGTTTACTACAAAGAACTGCCAGATATTGCCATAAACAGCCATATTTTTCTTGCACTTTCTACTTGCTCAAATGTACCTTACCACTTTAATCCCAACCAACCATGTGGCATTTTAAGGGGGTAGGCTTATATGGCACATTGTGTTAGGTGGTAAAACTGGAGCAGATAATTCCTCCAAATTATTCCAGGCAACAGGATACCACTATTTTTCTTCATCTGGGTCTGTTTTCTGGCATACTTTGGAGGAATCAAGGCGCTCCAATCTTTCAAAGGTATACTATCTATCCCCTTACAGACGCCATATATGCCCCTATAATTATAGTCTCGTCAACCCAACATGGATAGAACAATTTCAGTTTTATAAATAACTAGTGTCTGCTACGATCAAATAATCAATGTTGGTTAAATAGGATAGCAGGTGTGTCATACATAGCCTTTATTAGTTCGTAGGGTTTGTGGGTCAACATTACCACTGTCCACAAAATACAGTCAGTCAAAAATATTCATCAATATAATCACATTTGAAACCTGTCAACTTTAAGATCAACTTGAAGCCCAAATTCTTTTTTCTTACTTTGAAATATTTGTAGAAATTCTTGTTACACCTTGTATAAAAGTTAAACAGCCACTGTCTACAGTATAGGTTTCACATCCATATTATAACCAGTGTGTAATTTGGGGCCGTATTCAAGAATATTTATGGTGTATACAATGGTGTGGTACCAGTCTATGGAGCTGTCATACCAGTACCACACCATCATATACACCATGGATGTTTTTGCATACCGCCCTAGGGTTCACCGTAATGGGAACATCACTTTCAGTGTTCTTATGGTAAAATGTTGTTTTGCAGTGTAGTCTGTGCCATCATCCCTTCATCCTGGACTACATAATTGTGTTGGTATGGATGGTTACATGCGACTCCTTCACTCTTCCCTACATCTCCATACTCTAAGATGAAACTCCTGGCCTGGGTTGTGCTGATTTGGTAAAGGTGTGTACAGTATTGGTTTGTGTATGAAGGTTATGCTGTTTAGGATTTAAGTAAATATAGAGACAGTTCAATTATTCCATAATTAATAGGTTAGTGCTCTATGACAAGGAGGGGAGTGAAAAGCTTCTATGAAAACAGTAGCGAGTGGTTTCCTGTAAATGCGAGACTTGTTAAGGTGTGATGTCCCCATGGTTATTTAGTATTTATAGAGATGTGGTAAGGGAGGTGAATGGTAGTGATGGGTATAGATATCTGGGTTTGGCGTCTGAATCTGCTACTGTTTGTTGACTAAGTGGCATTAGCAGCAGATTGGGGAAGAAAAACTCAGGATCTGTTTGTGCAAGTTTGATGGTGAATTGGTTATTTAAGGAAGTAGAGAGCTTCAAGTATCAAACAGCCTTGTGCAAGTGGATGCTAAGGTTACTTGGAAATAAAGTACTGTAATTGATGGTTTCCTAACTAAGCTGGTGTATGGCAGAGTAAAACTAGTAGTCAGTTTTGTGTTGGCCGAAGATGTGAATCAATAGGATGCTGTTTATGGATTTTGAGAAAGTTTGCATGTGATAGGTTAGAGGAGTGTTGTAGAAGACTTAGTGTGGTGTGCAGTAGTTTCTATTGTGGCTTGTAAAGGAATACAAAGTATGGAGGAGGACTTGGTGACATGCTTTCAATCTGTTGATGCGAAGGGACTTGTTTAGGTGTACAGTTGATTTGTCATTAAAAGCAGTATCCTCTCCAGTAGTGCAACTTGGAGAATAATTGAACATGCACCATTTAAATTAAGTGGGGAAATTTATATTCTGGTCCTTAATTGTTGAAAGTATTTTCTAGGTACTACTTACTAGTCAGGAACTGGTCAATATTGAAAATAACATGGTAGTGTAGTCAGGGGTTATTTAAATCAATGGAGAAGTTACAGTTGGGAGAAATTCTGTTCCAATGGTTACTAAAGTGTTTTTCCTTCCACAGGTTGGTTCCCAAAGGGTCTTCAGCAGTTGTCTCTATACCAGATCAGAATTAGCAGACTTGCAAAAGTGAATTGAAGAGGTGGACTGCTCTGGAGGAACTGCATGTATTTGCCACAACTCAGATCTGGGAACTGTTCTCCAATCTTGGTATGGAGATGGTCGATCCTCTCCAGTATTTCTGTTGTTGCTCTTTTTGGTTACAGTAGAGGTTTACCTTTAATCTGTAAATATTAACCAAAAGGAGGAACATGAGATAGTGGACCAAAATCCTGGTGGGTGTGGCACCTTTCCTATGTACAAGCATTCTTACCAAAGTGAATAATAAAAACTGTATAGAGAGGACTCTATGGTTTCATTACTACACTAATAAAATTATAGTGGAGTGAAGATATCACTTTATAACAAATGTTTGATGTGATACACAACCACAGTAAATAGACTGAAATGTACTGTCTTACCTATTACCCCACACATTTTGAACCAATGGGGGCTGTCTTCTATGAACTGCCTGCTCTAGGTCTCTGGCTTTGACTCAGGTGGGCAAGGGATTGTGAGTGTAAAGTCATGCACTACATACAATCCCTAGCCCACCTGAGTCTAAGCCAGAGATATGGTATGGAGCAGGCAGTATCTGGACAACCGCCCACTCAAAGCCTCCAAATATGTGTGACCTCATGATGATTTGGGTGGGCTGTCTGCCAGAAACCACCTGCCTCAACTCAAGTGGGCTATGGATTGTGGTGTGCCCCTGTACACAATCTGTAAATATAAAAGCTCATTAATATTCCAGTCAATATTAGCACGAGAAAATATTCTAATGGTTGTAGAAAAAATATTATAAGCCACAAGTAATTCCATGTATTAATACAAAAGATAAAGTACTGTATACACAATGCTGTGATATTAACTTTGTACAGTACAAAGCATAATGTATGGATTTTACTTTTACACTAAACTCAATTATCTTGCATGAAAACATGGGTATACTGATGCAAGACTCTTGGCTGTGACTACAAGAATAATTGTAGTTAATTACTTTGCACTTGAAGACTCAAATAAAGTCATCTGATATTCTCATTTAAAGGAAAATGTAGGCATTTTATTTAAATACTGTATTAGCAATAAGTGCACACAAAACTGTGCGTTAACTTTCTTTCATATACTGTACTTGAAAAATATAGCCGTGGATTTTATACTGGACTGCAAATAAAGCATTTCTTAATTGAATGGAAACTAAAGCATATCCATGGATTTTCTTACTCTAATGAACACCACCAAAATTGATATTGGCCAGTGAGAATAATTCCATATACAGTAGTAATATTATTTGGCAAAACTATACATTAAATTTAAACACACAGAATAACTGAGCTATGAGTGGTCATGTTATACAGTACCGTAGGCACTACTGTATAATCAATCTATACAGTATACTACTAATGTCTACTTGCCATCAACACATACCACCAATAACAAAATATAGCTTACTTTGGTATCACCCTTATTGAAAATCTGTCTCGGCTTCTGTAACTCGGCCACCAGAGATCCCAGCACATCCCTAACCGTGTCCTCGGTGAAGATGCGATGGAGCATTCCTTGCTCACGTCGAACTTGTAGTACTCCTCGGATCATTGGTTGGAGTGTTTGATGCCCTAGAGAAACTGGTGGAGATAAGCAGAATATGGTGTAAATATTTGGAATTGAGGGAGGGAGGAAGGAAGATCCGAGGAGTGACTGGGATAGGTAATTAGAGAAAGGTGCATGAATTTGGAATGGAGTGAGGGAGGTAAAGAGGGAGGGAGGCAAGAAGAAAAGATAAATCAGTGATAATCAGATATTTGAGGTGTACAAATACTGTACTGACCTGAAACTCTATGAATACTCCTGCCAGTCTGTCCTCACAGCATGAATCTCGATCACCTGAAGGGAAGGGAGAACCACACATCAAGGTTTTGTAGTTGAAATTTGTGGCATTACTTTTGTGTATTGATGGGTAATGTGAGTGTAATATTAGCACTTTTTTAAAACTTTTTGTGAAGTTTCTTGATAAATGTACAGAAAATAAAAATAAACGGTGGTTCTGAGGTAAATTTTACAAAACTCTACACATCTTTCTGTCATTGTTTCAGTAAATCTCTTTTTATATAACCACATTTCACTCTCTTTCTCTCTCTCTCTCTCTCTCTTAACTCTACACATCTTTCTATCTCTGTCTCACAACATACAGTATCTCATTTTATAGTCACATTTCTCTCTCTCTTCAGCCACTCACCTGTCTCATGCTGTTTTTCAAGGTACCATCGGAGTTGACCATGACTCTCTCCATGGCCTTTATCAACCTGCGCTGGATGTACCCTGTCTCTGCTGTCTTCACCCGAAGTATCAATCAGTCCCTCATGACCTCTCATTGCGTGGAAGTAGAACTCGGAGGGTGTGAGGTCGGCCAGGTAGGATTTCTCGACGAACACGTGACTCTTGGGGCTGTAGTTGTCCTTAATGAGGTGAAGGAGCGTTCATTTGCAGAATCCGAAGGGAATACACTTGTCCTCAACACAAGCAATCACCTGCGGACGTAGAAGGTCAAGGTATTGGACTCACTCTCTTTCTCTCTCTCACATACATAATATACCAGTAATTGTAAATAACAAATAACAATATTATATAAAAAAAGGGATACACATGGAAAATTTAATAATACAATTAATTATTAATTTAACATAAATAGTATTCCGTACATGAATAATAATAACAGATGTGAATAAAAGCCTCTACCAAATAAGGACATCATGATATAAACGATGAAATGAGGGGTTGGGGTGGGTGGTTTGTGGATAGGGGGATAGGGGCTGGGGTATGAGGGAGGTGGTGGTGGTTGAGTGGCTATGGGGTAGAAAGGAAGCATAGTTAACTCAGCAACACTATTTATGAACTGACACTGAAAGAAAAAAGTTTTGGGCTCAAATTTTGAACTGAAATGGAGAACTAAAGGAATCAAATTGAGAGAGAGAGAATGGGGTATTGGTATGATGATACAAATTAGACACCAATGAAACCTAAAAACAGGACAACAGAAAATAAAGCAAACTATGCATGTAGAGATTATATATCAGCACTGAGAAAGTAGAGGGATAATTAAGAAAGATAATATAAATAATGAGGGTATAAAATGAGAAAATGACATAGTGTATAAATGGAGCATACAAATGATCGTGAAAGATAAAATACCTTAAAAAATACCAAGTGCTATGAAAATGAACTGATGAATGATGGCTAAATGAATAACTATGAAAGCAGACTTCCAATAATAAATAAAGATGAAAAAATAAGCAGAATGGTCTAAATAGGTGGGTAATGAAGGTAGAAAAACCGTACACAATAACGGTAATTCTTTCAATATTTATCCAATTAACTGTCACAAAATTTAAGTAAAAAATGAATAAGAAGCAATATTTCTATCAATGAAACTAGTTAACTTAGAGGTCATATTCAATGGTGTGGTACCGGTACCACGGCTCAGTTGTTTATCTACGAAGCCGTCGTATCAGTACCACACCCTCGTATACACCACGGATGTTCTTGAATACGACCTTAGATTATCATTATTATAAATAGGTAAATATACAGGACAAACTTACCTTCATTAACTATTTCCTTCCACCAGAGGATTCCTTGGGTATTTAATATTAGTTCAAGTACAATAATATTATCATAAACACTCTGTGGACTCTGTAAATCCATGTAATAATATCTACATTGCCGGCGTTGACTTCCCTTGGCTGCCATCTTTGTTTACATGATTAGAATGGAGTCAGTGTTGCCAAAGGTCATCATATTCAAGAACATAATAATTTGTATTTATGGTGTATACGATGGCGTAGTACTGGTACGATGGTTCTGTTGTTTGTCTATGGAACCGTCGTGTGCGGTATCACACCATCGTATACACCACGGATGTTCTTGAATACAGCCCTATATGGCGTCAGAGTTGCCAAGTTTCAATTATCTTTATGTCAAATCCAGCTGTTCTAGTTTTTTTTTTTTTTTTTTATGTTCCGACATTGGCCATATTTAATATTATAGAGGTTTAATTAAGCCGTACCGTGGCCCAGGTCAACTACTGCTCACACACACATGTCACTACTGAAGGCTTAAATAAGTCTTAAGAAAAAATAAATAGCTCACATGTGTATGGAAGTAGCAGATAGAACCAATGAAACCTTTTTTACAGTTTTAGATAATGAAATATACAGGAAGAATTAATGAGGTAGTAACAAAAGCAAACATGTTACTCCTTCATATCCTTCCACACTCATAATAGAATGCTTTTTTTTAACTTTAAACAATTTTGGCCATGGAAGGCCCTGTAGGATGAGGGAAAAGTTGATAAGAGATGTGGAACAGCAGTTATGAAAGGAATCAACAATCATGAAGGAAAATAACAAGATATATTACAGTCTGATATATTATTTTACTTACATAACAGTCTCATGTTTACAGGGTAATGCACTGGACAGGACACACCATTTTCATTAATGATGGCACGAACACTACGTCACTCCTTCCTTCCTTCCATTTTATAACATCAGCCTAAAAACATAGTCAATATTCTATAGTAGTGTCCACTATTACTAGAGGTCACTACAGTATAAACACATTGCTCTTTTTGTGGATTTTTTGTTTAATTTTCATAAAGTATCCATACCTCTCCTGGGAACTCGATAGACTAATGTTACACAATCATGTATGAATGATGAAACCAATATACATACTGTACCATAAGACAAGCATTTACTGTACATTGACCTCC
This sequence comes from Petrolisthes manimaculis, assembly GCA_034508575.1. Lineage (NCBI taxonomy): Eukaryota > Metazoa > Arthropoda > Malacostraca > Decapoda > Porcellanidae > Petrolisthes > Petrolisthes manimaculis. Next base: position 13,786 of record JAWZYT010003111.1, on the reverse strand, counting down.
GGTGGCAATGGACTAACAAAATGACGGCATAAAGGAAAAATGACCGAGCGACATGTTTCAGCAACTGATGGTCAATAGGTATAATACAGTGTGCCTCCTTTTAATTTGATTGGTGATTAGTGGTATGTAACCTTTGGGTGGTGAGCTACGACCAGTTACAGGTAGTGTCTGTGGTATTGACTACAGATTTTTACCATTAGCAGAAAATTAACGAAAAAGTGAGAGTATGATTGTGCTTGACCAGAAAGATCTAGTAGCACAAAAGAGAAGGAGACAGAGTGGAGGGACAACAAGAAGAATGAAGCAAAAACAAGAAAAGGAGGGACAGGAAGTGGAATAAAGGAAATACTGTAGCTCTGGTCCAAAGGAATGCCAAAACCTTTAAAATATTGCCCACTTTAGACAGTTACCATTTACCATTAGTAAGAGTAAAATTAACTATATACTCAACAGTACTTATACATATACAGGTACTGTACACTGTATATTACAATTTATCCACACATAATTTTACAGTTTCACAGGATTTTCCCTCAATGGTAGGCTACTGCTGTTGGCTCATTTCCTATTTATATATCACTGATTAATATACTGTACTTTTTTTTCTATACAGTATTGTGAAAAGTAATAACTAACAGCAAGAAGCCTGCTGAAAGTCCTCACCTGTGAAATAAAAAAAGTGAGGTTCAAATTAAATTGTCCAATACAGTATGTCCAATTTTGTTTGAGATATGCTGTGTTTGAAGGAGCACAAGACCTACAGTAATACAGTAATCCCTGATTTTGCACTGATGTTATGGGTGTGTATTTTACCTTTGGCTATGAATATGTGTAAAGTAAACCTTCACCATCATCCACCACTGTGTTTATGGATGTGTATTGTACAGAGAGTGTCTCCTGTACACAGATTCATTACAAACAGTACAATACCGTACACACCTACAGCATTACTGTAAGGAGGCAAGATGAATGATGGTAGAGTGTTCAGCAAATCATCTCCACTACTGTATACTGTATAATAATAAACAAATAATAAACACTAATGTCTCAGTAAACCCTTGATAATACGTACATGAACTTACACTTCTTTCCTCCATTTCATTTTACACTCATCAGACATTTAATTGGAAGTGATTTTTATAGGAAGAAAAATACAGTATATAATTCTTACGAGGCTAAGAAACATTATAATTTATAATAAAAATATTTCCCTTACCCTGACCACACCTATAATAATGATATACCTGTACAGTGGTGTAGTACATATAAACTTATATTTATTACATACATTGTTTCATTATTTATGGGTATAGTATACAAACATTAACAAACTAAAGAGTATTTAAACATCATTAAAGCTATTAAAGGGAAGAAAATTGTTACAAAAATGAAAAAAAAATGTATAAATATAACAAGTTTAAGAACAAAGAACAAATATGCATAACAGATTTAAGAACAAAGACCACACAGTATATGCATAACAGGCTTCAGAACATAGATCATACAGTTTAGATAACAGGTACAAGAATATAATTATTATTACACCTGAATATAACAGAAAACGAACAAAATGCTTAAATATGAAAACAGCCAATGACAAAAACACTGTCACCTTTATTTACCAAGGCACAAACCACATAATTATGCTGTCAATAAACTTCACAGGCTCGTAAACTGAAGCACCTGAGAAGTTTTTATTTTGTCTGCAGGATACCAATTGTAATCTTGTTCGGTGAATGTTTTGCTTGACGATTAACATTTACTTTATGCTTCTAGAAGAGTTTGGTGAGGTGACAGAGCTTGTGTTGGTCAGTGTACAAAGTGAAAATAAGATATATACAATATAGAATACAAAATCATTTACTGTACAGTCTGCCATGGCTTATAATATTCCTCCTGTCGTTTAAATGAACACAAAAGCCTGACAAATATCTGATTGAGGGTTTTGTGTTATTGTCGGAGAAGTGTGTCAAGGCGACTGATTCCTCCAATTAAATTACAGAGAGAGAGAGAGAGAGAATGAGAGAAAAGAAACAATTTGCTACATCTGACTGGGCACAGGACAACCCAGACACCAATGCAAAACAAACAAAACAAAAAGCTAGGAGGTTTGATTAGCTATGGTAGGAAACGGACTCTACGAAATGAGAAACCTAAATCGAGGCACTGTCCTGTACTATGTTGTTTTGTGTTGTGTTGTTTCAAGGCACAATATGGAGAAACCAGAAACCTTCAATTCCCCACCAACATCCCAATCAATCGCTTAAGTGGGTACTACAGTGTTGGTAAATATGGAACAACTAATTCCTCAAAACTATAACTATTTCAAGCAACAGGCCAGCCATCATTATAATTTTAAATCTGGTCCAGTTTCTTGACATACTTTGTAGGAAATAAGGCGCTCTAATGTACCAAAAACCTATTACCTCCCTTAAGAAAGATGGCGCTTCGTGCTGGTATATTCACTCAGAATACACCGGAAGACACACATACTGAACACTACTGGTATCCCATCGAGGTTGGTTGTATGAGAGGATGTAGGATTGGTTGCTAGGTTGGTTGGTTGGTAAGATGGTTGGTAGGATGGGAGGATATAATTATGATTGGTTGGCAGGTTGGGTGGTTGGTTGGATGGTAGATTCGTTAGTTGATTAGAAGGATATATGATTGGTTGGTAGGATGGTAAGTTGGTTGGTTTGTTGGTGGGGTCTCTGGTTAGTAAAATGGAAGGTAGGTTGGTAGATAGATAAATACAGTATCATTAACTTATGGTAAAACACATTATTTTGGTCAACTACGTACTGTATCTGAGGTATAAGAGGATGGCAAGAATGTATAGGTAAAGCTCATATGATTCACTAAATTCAGATGCCACAATTCAATTAGTAAAGAAGATAAGGTTAAATAACTGTATATAGGGAGTAAAATAATCTGTATGGAAAAACTGGATTATAGTGATTCCTTCAAACTGTGGTAGACAAAATAAGGTTGCGTCAATGATGGTCGATGAAGTACATACTGAACCATTCAATATAAAATAAATAATAATAAAAAGATAGACGGTGAAAAATGTATACACTGTACTGTACTGTACTAGATAAGAATGAAAAATGTATATACAGTACCGTACTAAATAAGAATGAAAAATGTATATTCTGTAGTACTGTAAATAAGAAATTATTAATATGGTGCAGTAAAGATGATTATAACATTAAAATGAAGATGAAGATGGTGTGGAGGAATCAGTAGCACCCAATTCATATACTGAGGTGTTTCTTGACATAGTTTGGAGGAATCAGTAACACCAATATACAATATGTTGGTTTCCTTTCTATCTTTTACCTCTGATAATAATATACTGAAGAAAAGTGTATTATTTCCCTATACTGTATGTATATACACTGCATTATGTATACAAAATATATATACAGTATGTATAATATTATATAGCATCACATCAATACAGTATTTAATTACCTTATTTATCTAAACTTTCTTATATATAACACATTTTGATAAAGCACTGTAATACAATACAATACAGTACATTTAAATATAACACAAGATACATATATACTGTATATCAACACATTCAAAATAAAACACAATAGTCATATATGACATACAGTACCTTTAAAAATATACATATGCAAAGAAACTTATTCTACCCTGATAATATGATATAATAATACTATACATGGTGTGGTTTAATTATACTGTACCAACCTCAACTCTCAAATATCATGGTGAGATTTAAATACAACTTCTTATGGGGAAAAATACAATCAAAACCTTGACTCGCCAATTAAGCACTATCAAACATTTCACGCACAAATTTAGTCATTATATTTGTAAGATAATGGATGTATACGAAACCAACCGACAAAAACACGTTGGTCGACACAACCAACAAACACACACACAGGCGACTGGTGAACTAGTGTTACTATAGTGTACACGTGGATCCTAAAATAGATAAATACAGTATGGTACATTGTTTGATTATATAAAAAACCACACTTCATCGGCAAAGCTTTTTCTGCCGGCTACACTCTTTGTGAAATTCTGACCTGCTTCCATCAGTCACAGTGTTAAGGTGATAATTCAATTCATTATTGTAGTGGTGTAGTGTAGAGCTGCTGCAGTTTTATCATTATGTACATTGCTGGGAGAAGGGTAGTCAGTGGTGGTGGGAGGGCATCTGTAAGAGAAGAGGAATGAATGAATGATTGAAAAGGTAAAACACTACACGGTATCCTATGCCAGAAAGAGAAAGAAACGAAAGAAGTACAGCAAGCATGAAGGCAAAAGAATGAAAGGAGAGACAGATGAATAGAGTAAAGAGATTGGCTTAGGTGTGAAGGAGTGTCAAAACCCTTGGAGTATTGACCACATCTCTGCAGGAAATATTACCCTACAGGAATAAGACACGAGGAAAAGTCAGCATTATATTGTATCATGTTGAATTCAGTGCAGCACTTTTTATTTGCTTCCTTTTATATTTATTATTTTTCTCCTCCCTCTTTATATTATGTATTTCTTCTTGTCACTTCTTTTATGTTTCAAGCCTTACGAGTAGTCAGTATTTCTCCAAATAATCCAAGGAAACAAAAAAGAGATTAAGGGATGTATATATTTCAAGGTAGAGTTTGAAGAGCTAAGTAGTGTTCAATATCCCCACAATACAGTAGTTCCCTAAACAGAACTAAGTATCATCCAACATTAATGTCCCTCTGCTTAATCTATCTTACCGAATCCTTGAGCTCCCAATGTGGATGACAGCCCTTCAGGTTTGGTGGCCCCGAGTCCTTAGGTGACCACAACACCCTTCTGGACACAGGGGCCCCCGTGTCCCTCCAGCAGGGCGGGCCAGAGGTACGTCTTTATCATCTCCTTCTCGGGGTCGGCCGTGTGGAAGCGCACATGGGAGTCCTTCCTATAGGTGCGGGTCTCATAGTCAATGACGTACGGTGGTGTCTGGTTACAGAGTCCCCAGGCCAGACGAACACAGTCCTTGACATATTGCAACAAACCATCACATACTTTGAGGGATGGGTAGTCATACAGTGTGGCCCAGATCTGCTGACACACCTCCTGTTCCACAAATGAAGGATGCATGTTAACCATTACAATAACAGCAGGAATAATATAAAGGTACAGTTTAGTACTGTTGGCAGTAATAGCAATAGTAGTAGAAATAATGGTAGTAGTAGAAGGAAGTAGTATTGTTGATAAAACTGTACTGCAATATCAATAATAATCATATTAAAAACATTGTTGTTGTGTCAGAGAAATTGTGTATATAATTCAAACTCCCACCTCCACATTCTTTGAGAGGTCGTGCTTGTCGATGTTTGCCGTGACGAAGCTGGACACACCAAGCTCTAGGGCGTGTGAGTGTGGGTCATATGCTGGGTGTGGGTCACTGGGTGGGGGTGGAGGGGGTACCTGCAGCACTCGTCGCACTTCCTCCCTCAGAGCCTGGGCCGAGGAGGAGGCTGATCGGAAGGCAAGCTGAAGGAGGGAGGGAGGAAGGATGTGAAGGTTGGTATATAAAAGAAGCTGATAATTTGAATACTGTATAAGAGTATATGAATGTGATTATCCTTCATGGTGATATGTTTATGTTTAACACAACACTATATCCCTCACAACTAAATAACAATGAAAGTAGCAGACAATTACAATCGGTTTATGTGCAAAGAGGCCGATTTGATATGGGCTGTATTTGCCCTTCAACTGCTTGGAACTGAACATTGAAAACAAGGGAATTATTTCACTCACCACCACAACACTGAAGAGCAACTTAGACTTGAGTTCCTCAGCGTTTTTGAGGTCTGGGAGTATGTCGAGTGCGTCCAGAGTGTCAACACGGGCCTGGGCGTACAGGTTGCCGTAGCGACGTACCAGGGCCGAGGGGCGTCGCTCTCCCAGGCTCAGGTTCTCTATTCGGCCGCTGCCTCGCTCCACACCACGCGAGGCTCGGTCACCCAATCTATGTTAAGGAGGAGTTGTAATGAAGGGGGTCTATGGCTGTGAATTAATTGGGGTCTGTACACAGTCCTCGGAACAATGAAAACGAAGATATAATACATGTTGACCTAATGATTATTTAATTATACTTGGACATACAATAATACATTCTTTAATTTTTGACAACTTGGTTGATTGATTGATAATTAAAGAATACCGCTCTAGGTCTGGAAGACCTTGTAGGATGAGGATGGAGGGGATAGAAAGGTGGGGCAAAAGTACGAAGGAAGGAAAGAAAAGGAACAATCACGAAGGAATTAGAAGGAACAAGTACAAACGAAAGAGAAGGAAAGAAGAAGAAAAAAAAATTGGTACTCCCCTATAAATAAATATTACAGTACATGTATACAGTATTTAAATGTAGGGCTGGTTCCAATACTTTCCTTTGCCGACTGTACACACATACATACAAACAAACATACCTGTCCTTGAGTTTTTTCTCCCGTTCCTGCATGTGAAGGATGGTCTGCCGGGCCTTGGTGATCTCTGCCCTCAGGGTCTCCACCTCCTGACGAAGGGCTGCAGACTCCCTCGCACCTGGCATGGTATTATATATTGTTATTTATTTTGAAGTGAGCGATACGATTTATGTTTTGTGAATATAACATTTTGGTATCACAGTACATATAGTATTATAGTACAGTATTATATATTCTTATTTTGAAGAGAGCGATACAATTTATGTTTTGTGAATATGACATTTTAGTATCACAGTATAGCATTTTAGTATTACAGTATAGTATTATAGTATTATATATTCTTATTTTGAAGAGAGTGATACCATGGGTGTTTTATAAGTACAGTTAAGTATTAATAACATATCATACCGCATCAATAGTAACATAATAATACAGTACCACACACATTAAACATATCTATATCAACATAACATACCGCATCAATAACAACATAACATTTCCACATAAAAATGAACATACAGTATCTATAATAAAATAACATAACATAACATAACAATAGCATACCATACCAATAGTAACATCATATTACAACTCATTAAACATATCTATAATAACATAACATAACATAACATAACATTACCGGCAGTAACAGCAGGCAACTCGTGTCCCTTGCCACATCTGACGCTCACACCAGCCACCACTCCTGACGAAGACGACGACGAAGATGAGGACGACTCTGTGTTCTTCCTGGTGCCTTCGGGAGTTGGTGAGTCGCTCTTGGAGTCACCACCACCACTACCTTGGCTCTGGGTGTCTGAAGATCTGTATGTAGGAGTAGCAGAAGGAGGAATTAATTGAGAGAGAGAGAGAGAGAGAGAGAGAGAGAGAGAGAGAGAGAAGAGAGAGAGAGAAAAAATGAATTGAAAAAAAAAAAAAGGGGGATTTATCGCTCATTTCGCATTAATTATTTTCCAGGACGAATTAATTTACCCCGAAGAGGATCAAAATGTTTAATAATAATATTAGTGATAATATTAAGTTATATTTACGTAGTTATAATATTTACGTAGTTATATCATTATATTTACGTAGTTATAATATTAACGTACCCTGAGGAGTGGCCGGAGGAGGCGAAGGAGGAGGAGGATGGAGCCACAGAGAAAGGCAGGGAACTCCTCACACCAACACGACTCCTGTCACGTACTGCAAAAAAAAAAAAAAAAACTAGTAAACAAATAGGGTAAACAGACAAGTAAATAAACAGGGTAAACAGACAAGTAAACAAACACATCCTCAGTAAAATTAAAAACGAACCGAATCAAGGGTTACGTAAACAAACAAACAAGTATATAAACAAGTAAACAAACACATCCTCAGTAAAATCAAAACAAGTCAGACCAAAACCGAACCGAATCAAGGGTTACGTAAACAAACAAACAAGTAAAAAAAAAGTAAACAAACAAGTAAATAAACAAGTAAACAAACACATCCTAAGTCAAGTCAAAACAAATCAGTCCAAAATCGAACAGAATCAAGTATTAATTAAACACACAAACAAACAAATAAACATACAAATTTAATATTATGTACACTCGGTCACATGAATAAATTGTATCAAAAGTTTATTATCCCATTAATTAATTTATTTATACCTGGGAATTGTTCTGTTTGAGTGAGAATAGGGATACAATTTCCTTCTCCTTCTCTTCCATCTCTTCTTTCTCCTGATTCTCTTTCTACTTCTTCTTCATCTCCTCTTCCTCCTTCTCTTCTATTTTCCCCTCCTCCTATTTCTTCTCCTCTACTTCTTCTTCCTTCTCTTCTATCATTTCCTCCCTTTCTTTCCTTGTCTTCTGCTGTTCTTCCTCCTTTACTTCCATCTCCTTTTCTTCTTCCTTCGTTACCCTCTTCTTCTTCTTCTTCTTCTACAATTTGACAGAATCCTCGTGGTCTTTCCTTCTTCCCTCCATCTTTATCAATTATTTTCTTCTCCATCATCATCGTCGTTATCGCTATTCCATCGTAGTTATCATCATCTCTCTTCCAATTCCCTTCTCTATCACCTTTCCACTTATTCCCTTCTTTATCATCTCTTATCTTCTTATTTGTTCCATCTCTCGTGTCCCTGTGATCATCGCCTCTTCTTGCAAGCCCTTCATTCTCTGCAACATCTGCTGATCTCATCTGTATTTCGTTGCAATCAACTTTTTCAACTGTTTCACTCCTTGCAACGTCTCTTCTTTGTATTCCATTGCATTCATCATCTCTTTTTGCAACCCCAGCACTTCTTGTAATATTATATCGTCTCCTTCGTGTCTCGTTGCAATCATTATCTCTCCCTTCACCTCTCTCAACATAATATCTCTCTTTACCTCTCTCACTTTCCACAACCTTTCCATCTCTCTCTCTACTCCCCACAACATCTCTTCTCCCGTATATTCCTTTGCAGTTACTTCCCTCTTTATCTCTTTCATCACCTCCCTCAACAAAATATCTCCCTTTACCTCTCTCACTCCCTACAACTTTTCCACCTCTCTCACCACTTCCCACAACTTCTCTTCTCCCGTATATTCCCTTGCAGTTACCTCCCCCTTTACCTCTCACATCAGTTCTTCCCTTATCAGTCCCCCTGCAGTTATTATTCTTTGCACTTCCTTCCTCCTCCTCTTCCTGTACCCAGTAGGTCTGTCCACCCCTCCTCCAGAAGCAATAGTTCCTCCAATCACCACCAACACGGAGGAGATCACCAGCAGCCGAGCTAGTAGTAGGGATGTCGGAGAGGGAAGAGGAGAACTTGGAGGAGAGCTTCGTGGAGGAGGAGGAGGAAGAGGAAAGGAAAAACCCGCGGCGTTTGCGTGGGGTAAACACAGCCATCTTGCTTCCAAACATAGTGGTGGTGGTGGAATATCAACTTTTAACGTGGTATGATGACCCTAGAGTGTTTTCATTTCAATAAATATATAATTATCTCTTTGAGGGACTTTCTTATTTTCTTTGCTTCAGAGATTTTAACCAGCCAACCTTTCCACCTTTAAGTTTATTTGGTCCCCTTCCTTCCTTCCTTCGTGCTTTCTCTCTCCTCCTGCACCATGTGACCCTAACAACATCAACAACAACAACAGCAAAAGTAGCAGCACTCAGTAGCAGTAGTAGAAGATGATGATCATAATGAGGGCATAGAGCAACAGAATAAGGACACTACTCAGGAGAATCATAAACAACACACAACACAGTCCCGGATCACTGGAAGACATCATGGAAGGGTAACGGGTACTGGTGGTGGTGGTGGTGGTGGAGTCTCACGTTCAGTTTATGGTTGTCCCGTCAGTACACTCGTGATACGTACTGTAATTTCTGACCAGAGACGAACGGCAGGCACCACACACATCCTACCCTGCATTCGAACTCAGCCTCTATAGGTGTACACTCGTGATAAGTAATTTCTGACCAGATATAACAACAGATACCACACACACATACCCTGCATTCGAACTCAGCCTCTATAGGTGTATACTGGGTGGGGAAATGAGCAATACCAGGCGATTCGAAGCTTTCTTCTCCTCACGCTCGGGTCAGAAATTATATATCTCGAGTGTATCTTAGTATGAAACAGCCTCGATAAACCATAGCCTTTGTTGTTGGTCTCTGTAATACTGGTTCATAAGATTCACTCAAAATGGTTCACTTACGTAGGGGGACAACACCTATAGCTCACTTCACAATCGTACAAGAGATAAAATAATACACAATAATATTTATCTAGGTCTGTGCATGGTTCTGGTCATTCATTTTCATTTCGTTCATAACCTTCTTCATTACGATACTAAATTCATTGTTCACGTAGCATTTTCACACTTGCTTTATCTATTTTATATTTCTATCACTTTTTTTTGGCTTCTTTTCTATATCACCTTAGTCACTCATGCATTTCACTTTCCTCTCAACAGCTGTTCCTCAGAATGTTCCTTATGTTATTATCCTTTCATTCGTGTTTGGTTTCCCTCTTCTCTGTTCTGTATCCTTCTCCTTTATGGTTCAAAGTTAATTTTTTTCAGACCTAGTACGAGCAGTCTTCTTCCTTCTCCCCACTACACACATCCTTTATTTTAACAGGCTTATATTTCACGAGTAGGGAAACATTTCATCAACTTGAGGGACAGATCGATTAAACTTGAGGGACAGATTAAACGCAGAAGAATCCTAGCTTAATTTGGTATAGTAAATTGAGAGAAGCATGTGTTTATGTGTGTGTGTTGTAGGGTTGGTTGCGTGTGTGTGTGTGTGTGTTGTAGGCTGGGTTGGTTGCTTATGTGTTGGTTGGTGGGTTGGTGGGTTGGTTGGGTATAGTAATAAAGTGAGTGAAGTATGTGTTTATGTGTGTGTGTGCTGTAGGCTGGGTTGGTTGCTGTGTTGGTGGGTGAGTTGGTGTTGGTTGGTGACTTGTTCCAATGCGGACCTTATTAGACTGGATGTAAACAGACACTATACCCTACACACCAACCCATGTCATGTATCAACACCACCATACACTATACACTCTGTTACTGAGAAGGGTGTGTGTGTGTGTGTGTGTGTGTGTGTGTGTGACAAACTAGTACCTCGTTAATGTACACACACACACATACACGAGAGAGAGAGAGAGAGAGAGAGAGAGAGAGAGAGAGAGAGGATAATAACCAACACCACCTTACACGATTCACTGTTATTGAGAAGGGTGTGTATGTGTGTGTGTATGTGTGTGTGTGTGTGTGTGTGTGTGTGCGTGTGTGTGTGTGTGTGTGTGTGTGCGTGTGTGTGTGCGTGTGGCAAACTGATACCTCGTTAATTTGTACACACATACACACACACATACATATCTATATATATACGAGAGAGAGAGAGAGAGAGAATGATATCTCATGTGGTGTTGGAAATGTGATATGGTGGGCGTGTGTGTGTGTGCTTCGTTAATGTACACACACACACACACACACACACACACACACACACACACACACACACACACACACACACACACACACACACACACACACACATACAGAACGATAGAGAAATATAGAGACAGACAGATAAATTAATGAAAAATAGAAGATAATATATAAATCTATAATATGCAAAATATAATATTATACCAGAATTAAATTTTACTGAACACTTGCCACAACAGTAAAATAAAATAATAATAATAATAATAATAATAATAATAATAATAATAATAATAAAAATAATAATAATAATAATAATAATAATAATAATAAAAATAATAATAATAATAATAATAATAATAATAATAATAATAATAATAATTCTTCCTAAATACATGAGTGGGTTGGTGAATTAAGGTGTGTAGGTGGGTAGATGTAGGTGGGTAGATGTAGGTGGGTAGGTGAAGGTGGGACTTGTCGGTGGCTGAATCATTTTTAGGAGAAAGTCGAGGAATGGAAGTAGAGAGGGAGAGAGAGAGAGAGAGAGAAAGCAGCTTCACAACAGCCAAAACGGAGGGAGGTACAAAAAAAAAGCTTGTTGGATGGGAGGAGGAGAAAAAACTAATTGAGAGAGAGAGAGAGAGAGAGAGAGAGAGAGAGAGAGAGAGAGAGAGAGAGAGAGAGAGAGAGAGAGAGAGAGAGAGAGAGAGAGAGAGAGAGAGAGAATAAGATGAAGTACAGAAGAGCAAAGTAATGAGAGAGAGAGAGAGAGATAAAGTAAGGCATATTCATTTTTTTTTTAAATATAATTCTATCTACAGTCTCTTCTACTTTGCTTTATCCACCTTCATTTTGCAAACACACACACACACACACACACACACACACACACACACACACACACACACACACACACACACACACACACACACACACACACACACACACACACACACACACACACATACACTCTCTCTCTCTCTCTCTCTCTCTCTCTCTCTCTCTCTCTCTGCAGTCGTGATTCGAGATAAGAATGAATGACTGTGTGCACATACACACACATTCATACACACACACTTAAACACACACTCACACACATAGACACATACAAACAAACAAATAAGCATACACATATACATACACACATATATACACACATACACTGCACATAAACAAACACACACACATACACACACACACACACACACGAGTACAATATATAGGTTGGTAGTGGTGATACTCTGATACAGCTTATATACAACAGTACTTACTTACTTCAGACAGTCAAGGTGACCTCTACACAACGATCCTTACTTCCACCACCAGAGAAAACACAACACACACACACACACACACACCGAGTAGAGAGAGAGAGAGAGAGTTGTGAAGTACTTTGTGTGTGTGTGTGTAACTGAATTCTAGAGTGATGTGAATAATGTATGTGTGTGTTTGTGCCATTAATCTACAGAGCAGTACAGAGGAGACAGCAGGTCACCTAATATATATAAATACACACTTTTGTTTATTTTTGATGTTTCTGAGTATTTCTGAGAGCATTAAGAATTGATGTGATGGTTTTAATCCGCGGGAAAACAATATAATTAGTATTCATTACACTCCAATCCACGTGAATTTAGAAAAATGCCAAAAACCTCGGAGAAAATGGGAATTATTTGTATCGGTTATTAGAGAAAACGTATGTAAACAAACCCATAATTATGGCGGTAACTCTATTATTTGAAATGGGCTTTGAGTGCCGGGTTTACATGCACACTCCTATCAAGTAAAAACAAAATACAAAAACACGGCACCGTTGAAAAACAAAAAATAATGTCATCTCCGACCTGCGGCATTAGAGAAAACGTAGGTAAACAACATAGAATTTCAGCGGGAACTCTGTTATTTGTAATGGGCGTTTTTTAGTGTTATTGTCTTGAATGGTTATAGTGACAATTTAGACTCGTCAGGCATATATTTACTACCATTAGTGGAAGTGTTCCCCAGAGGGAATATATAACGAATACAAAGAGAGAGAGAGAGAGAGAGAGAGAGAGAGAGAGAGAGAGAGCAGGCAGGGAGGGACAGAGAGTGAGAGTAGAGGAGGAGGAAGTGAAAATATACACCCGGTACACTTGCCATGGGTCAGTGAGTGAGAGTTGAGATGTGTGTGTGTGTGTGTGTTGGGCATTTCTCTAACCTACCTCCCTCCCTCCCTCCCCCCCTCCATTCGTGTCTTACTTGGATCTATTTCTAAACCCTTTCTCTCCCTTTCTCTCTTTCTACCTTCCTTTCCTTTAGCCAGGCCTATCTCTTTTTCTCACATTCTCTCTCTCTCCCATTTTTTCTCTCTCTCATCCTTCCTTCCCTCCCTTCCTCCTATCTCATTCTTTCCTTCCTTTCCTCCATCCT